>JAQFZF010000808.1:0-15844 GCA_034695365.1 Enchytraeus norvegicus | reverse complement strand
CATTATGCCCCTATATGTAGTGTAATATTCAGTAATCTGTAATAATTATGTAACCTACAATATTTCTATAATCAACATTTAATGTAATTTCCAATTTTCATAGTGTAATTCGGTAGGTCGTAATAGTCGCGCAATGCTGTATTATGTGAAAAGTTCAGAGGCTTGGCGGCAAAGCTAAACGACATACCAGAAAGTGGGTTTAACAACTTACAAGAGTTCCAAATATCTCCATTGCACTGCCATCGAAAGATAATCTCTGTGCCTAGGTTAACCAGGCCTACATAAATTTGGACGAAAACTTACATCCAGCTTAACAATTTCTGTGCTATAATTGTAGGCAATAGAATAGGCAGGCTACATAGTACATCCCCTATTAATTCAGTGGCGGTTCTAGGTCGGGACCTGGCCGGGGGAGGCCATAGCCCCTCAAATTTCCAATTGGTCCCAAATATTTTCGTGGCCCCCATATTTCCAGTGCCGGTTCTACACCAAAGTTCTGGGGGAGCTAAAGGGGGCTGAGCCCTCGGCTCGGGGTCGGTCACCACCGGGGTAGCACGTAAAGCGCGGTTGATTACCACCGGGGTAGCGCATAATGCTCGGTTGATCACCACCGGGGTAGCGCGTAGAGCTCGGTCAGTCATCACTGCGGTAGTGAGTAAAGGGAGAGCAACCAAAAAAGTGGTTAAAACGTATCAATTTTTGCTATTGTATTAACAAATATTACAGTTTCGCAAAAAATACAATCTTCTCTTAAAAAATGGTTTGGTGTAATGGAAGAAAATGGTACGGTTTAGCAAAGAAAGTTTGGTATTGCGAAGAGCTTTTTAATGTTTAGAGAATAAGAGGTGTGAAAACGTAATTACTCTTGAGTCGAACTAGCCTAATCTATAACTATCCTAATATGTAGCAATTTGTAGCCCTCCAAAGCCCCTTAAAAATTTGGGGGGGGGGGTTAAGCCCCCCTAGCCCCCCCCCGGAACCGTCACTGCATATTTCCGATATAGGCCTACTTAATGGTGTTGAAATTGATAGAATATTTGGGTCCATCCCCCCTAAATATTTTGGTCAAGAACCGCCACTGGATTAATGTGGACTATGAATTATATCTGATCTCGGCTGTTTGATTTCAGTTTTAAGGCGGATATTTTGACAAAACTTTGATTAAATTGAAGTGAAATAGGCCTACCCATCTAGGCGTGGATTATAGCCTAGCCTGGATTAATCATTCACCTGGAATTGTAGACATTATACTCAAACAATGGCGCATGCCGGAGAATCAGGACAGATTAAATTCGATGAGTTTGTCATTCTCATGACATAGCCTTCAATATGTTGTTTGCAACAAAGTGACTTTTCGGCATCAGTAACAACTTTGAGGTGCCTCGCTACTTCCGTCTTGCATATGGTAGGGGTAGTTGTCAATGACTGGGTCATAGAACCAGAATCAATGACTTCCTCAAGGTCCGTCTGCATCAGCATGACTGTTATCAGGGGTTAAAGTCTGGGAAACTCTAACGAGTTTACTTGCTCGACATAGTCGCTTGCCTCAAAATTGAGTTTCGATATATGAATTATCAAATCTCGCCAGAACTAATTGACTGACCACCATCTATTTCTCTTGCTTGTAATCTTTCTGTAATCTGTCTGACTGCCAACTGTCGTATGAGCTTTCTCTCATCGATGATTATGTTCAACAAACATTCGCTGGATGACCGTAGTATCCATTCTTGCTGAATGAATTTATTAAGGACATCTTTCTCAGTGGTTTGTTCCCTGGTCGATTAGGGAACAGCTATACTGGATGCAATTGATTGAGATTTATCATAATTATATTCTCTTCCTTGTCGGTCTCTTCTTGATTCCACAGGTAGTCATTCTGTCTCAACTTCGATCACCATCCTTCTTGCTCCTCTCTGATCGGAAATAAAATCAATTTCGTCAGCAGGAATTCCTTTGTCCATTCGCAGCCGCCTATATCTAAACCAAAACAAATCCTGCTTTATATTTCATTACATTCCTTAATTCTTGATGCAAATATTCCAGCTCACATATTTCATGGATCTGAAGGTGACAGTGGAATTCTAGCTTCCGCACATCAATGACAAGCCAATGTGTTACGATTCAACTTACACGTTTTGAAGTCGGCACACTCTGGTCTATTTAGGAATGTTCTAATATTAAAGTCATATAATATACAATGTTATACATGTAGGCTATATAGCATCATAACATTTCAAGCAGTCGGTAGCTGATTTATCGGCAATTCTGAAGCACAACCATAAACCAGGCACGAACTTTGCATCTTTAGTTGCAGAGCCATTACATGATGATGTCAATGAAGAAGCAAACTATTTGCCTGCTCGAGGTGGGGGTGCTAATCCAGCAAAGCCTGGATTACAATTTGTATCACTGTTTCCCGCCCTTCCCAGCAAGAACCCTGCTTCCAGCAGGGGTCTGCGCACTTCCAAATGGGGCCCAACCCCTTTTGAATTAGGCCGGGACAGCATTGGAAAATGCGGTCCTGTGAGCTTCAGCTTTCAATGATGTGGATGGAGGGAGTCGGCACCACGGCCGGCACCTTGGGTGAGCAGCAACAACAACACTATTTATTGTTAACCAAATATATGGATTACTGAAGCAGAGAGAAGTTTAATCCAAAATGAATAAGATGCTCAATTACATTATAGCAATACGGCTTGAAACAAACTTGACAACTTAAAATTAAAATTAAAACTGGCATTGCAATAGTAAACGGCATAAACTTCTATACTTACTTTATTGTATGTAGCGGTACATTACTTGCACTGCATTAATGTAGTGCAAGTAGACCTAATAAGCTCTCCTAACAGTGTTCCTTTTGAACAAAGAACCATTAGGCACAGGTATGAACTATATAAACACGTTTTTGAAACACATTTGACTCTATTTGCTGATGATTTCAATGCATTTGTGTCTGACAATAGTTTATCTGCTACTTTTGAGTTGGCAAATAATTGCTGTGATAAACTGAGTGTTTGGTTTAGGTCTAACTCATTAAGCATTAATTATTCTAAAACGGTGTATATGTTGTTCTGTACATCAAAAAAGGCTGAGGATCTTCCTCAAAATAATAACAATAATATAATTATTGATGGCAATAATATTGATAGAGTATATTTTACAAAGTTTCTTGGTATGTATATCGACTCGAGATTAAATTTTAAATGTCATGTTAATTACCTAATCAATAAGCTAAACGGTGTTAGAGGTATGGTATACAGTCGACGGGATTGAAACCATCATTTTTGCTGTTATAAAGCTATTTGGCATAGGCTACTTGACACTTGTCTTGTTAAACATAGACTTTCAATTCACACTATTCTAGAATATTAAATTTATAGGGCCTACTTGGCTGATTATTGAGTTTCAATGCAGCATAAGTCAGGAATCAATCCGAGCCCCTAACTATGATATCGACAGGAACCGCATACATATGAATACCGCATATCTTGCAGTATTGATAATTGTAGATGTCTATCATTTGAACGCTGAAATTTTTAAGGGCGCCTTACGGCGCCCTTAAAAAACCCTCAGATTTTAAAGGGCATGGACTCTTACAATTTCTTTGGTGGGGTGCCTTATGGCTCCCCTTAAAAAAATTAACTGATGATATAGTGATGGTACTGAAGGGCCAAGTGGTGTATGCCTTAGCTTTCTGTGCATGCTCCAGTTCCAAACTAACGAAGACTAGGTCTATACCACATCGGTTGTGTCCTACGACAGGCTAGGTTACATCGTATCGTGAACTCTACCACATGATAATATTTTCCATTCTTAGAATTGTTAATAGAAGCATCAGTGTAAAATATTAGATTTGACCCCAACTTGCCCCTTCCAATTAGTTACATTAAAACCTATTCTGTTTCTATTAAAACATAGAGCCTGCTTTGCATTAGTCCTGGGATTGACCTAACGCTGATGATACCGACATGCAGACATGCAGGTAAAATATGTTACGTCCGGTTTAAAGTAGATCACTATAGCTGCAGGTTTAAGCTATAGTTACTGTCACTATAGGCCTACTATTCTTATTCATTTATCACAATTTTTTACTCCTGACCATTATGCACAATTGTCAACCGAAAAGGAATACTATTTTAGTAAAAACTAAAGGTAGGCCTACTGAAGCAATTCAATTTGTGAATTAGTAAACTTGCCGTTATAATGTAAGATTATTCGAATTAGCATGGCATGCTATCATTCTATCACGTATTCAATCTATGCAAACAATGGACCTACCTTATTATCTATACTTAGTTCTATATTGGCTAGTTCATTTGCACATGCATAGACTATAATGATTATCATCATCAGTAATAATGTTGAATTGCCGTGGTTGGATCCAGGAAAGTTGAGAATAGACCAACCTCGCGTGTTTTGTAAAAGATGACTAACGTGGTCACTGATGAAGGCAACGGAAAATGGGCCTACATAATTGTCTTTGAAAAAGGCATGAATTTAGATGTTGTACCGGATAAATCTTTTTTGATGGCGTCAAGTTGTCTGGCTGATGTATGATGAGTTCATTAATGAGGAGATAGTAGACTCTACGTATACATTTGTTCATTAGACCTGCCAGCTGATAGTGCACAGAGAGAGAGAGAGAGAGAGAGAGAGAGAGAAATAATGTAGGATAAATTAGGTCTAGTGGACAAATCTTCATAATTTCATCTTATATTGTCGCCTATTTATACAATATTTGGATTGATTTTACAATAATCAGTAGGCTACATGTAGCCTACTTAACGACCATAATTATTATATAGGCATTGGCATCTGACATAGAAGTCCATTATTAAAATGGGTGAACGGTGCAAATATTAACATAGCCTCTTGAAATAGAATAAGCTTAGGATATGGTGCCTGTACTGCAGGTCTGGCTCAGATTTCCCACTATCCGCCATGTTAATTTGACGTTAGTCCACTTGTGCTTTCGAGCAGTTCAGGTTAGTCCAATTGTGTTTTTATCAATAACTTAACATTTTGATGCTTCTGAGCGTGTTGCACGATACCATTACATGCGCCTTGATGTTAGCTATCAGAATATATTTTAATCTCATTTTGTGAAAAAATCGAGGTTAGTCCATTTGTCAAAAACACCATCCATATATAGTCGTAGACAATTGGATTAGAACTCGCAAGGATTAATGCCAATTTCCATTATCTCTCGCTCTCTCTCTCTCTATTTCTCACTCTCTCCTCTCTCTCTTTCCCTTTATCCCGCTCACGCTCTCGCTCTCAAGTGTTCTGCAAATGGCAGATACCAACGAGGTACATTATTACCGATGGTAGTTTGCAATCACACTCATTATTGAGTACTTCATCGATCAACAAATTCATCTCATCACAAAAGATGTGCCTTACCACCCTCAAATATAGCCTTTTGCGTGTTTAATGGCTACTGATGTGGGTTTCCGTCGCTTTCTCAGTATTTGATTTAGTCCACTCTTACGAAACACGTTCAGTTATAGATTTAAATATTCTCAAGTTTCCGGACCAAATACGGGGATTTCTTTTACTAATTACAGAATAGGTTTAATAAAACAAAATAAACTAACTCAAGCAAACATTTAATGGTGTCAGGGCCATGTGTCACTGATCATACTTTCGTAACGGGCCATTGAGCAATGAGCAATGCTGAGTTATATCAATCACTTATCATCACTAGTATTAACCATTTCGACTGAATTGACTAAACCGCTTACCGTACTTTAATTCTATTTACACTCTTGTGTTTTCTGTTGACAAAGTTCGATTTGATGAGTTTGTTAGCAGTCATTTCATTATTTAATAAAAGTATTGCCACTTATAATAAAAGACAGCATACCTTAAATTTAATTTAAAGTTTCTTATGAAAATAAAGACATTTTTTATATTTTTTTAAAGCTGTAATATATGTTCAGCAAGAATTGCAAGAACAAATCCGATGTTCTCATGGTTGAGCCATTAGAACATTGGTTAAGTAGATTCCCGCGATTAGAATTTCAGAACGTTTTTTCAAGTCTTCACCGTCGAATTCACCCGTCACTGATGTAGCCGTTGGCCGTGTAACTGCCATGAATGACAGTTACACGGCCATGCAAATTGGAATTTAAATAATCGAATGTGAGAAAATGGTCATCGTAAAGTATTCTGTCTATCTATCTATCTAGTGCTCTGCCAAGTGGCAGGTTATGGGAGTCCAATTCTTCCATAACTCTCTATCGCTATCATTTCGTTTCATGAATGTTCCACCTTCTTTTAGATCATCCAACATTCCCATACGGCTTTGTCCTCGTCCTTTTCTTTCATCAAACTTTCCTTCAATAATCTCCTTCATCATGGGTTCACCAAGCAAGACATGGCCAATCCAATTCTTCTTTCTTAAAAAAGTATATCAATAGTTTCACATGGTTGTCAATGTCCCTGATGTCGTAGTCTGATGGCGAAACTGACATTAAATCCCCATTGATTGATTGATTGATCTCTATCTTCAGTGCCCTTTTATCCACTTATTGTCCGTACACCAATCACTCTAAATAAAAGTAGCCTGACTGAAGGGTCTTTATATCATGACGGATGCGCTGTTTTATTATCATATGAGTAACTGTTTATATTGTGACTCTGTATAATACTTTTACTCATGACAGTTGACTTTCATTCATATATTCGCATTCATTCAAATGCTCGTTATTGCAGACTGCAAACACAATCGTGTATTGTGCTTTATAGGGTGTATGCTGTTGGTCATCTCAATCCCTCAAAATAGGCAGTTAATTTTGAATATGAAGCTTAGCTTTTATTGATTTGGTATACAGGCAGTTGTAGCTCTTGTAATCTTGTTAATGCTTACGAGAATAAGAGAAACACTTGTGAAAACACACAGCCGGATCCGTCTCTGACAGTAGCCTTGGATACGGAAGCAGACGTTAAACTTAGCTTTGCAACTTTACTTATCTGGATTTTTGAGTTAACCATCCCGTAGGCCTATCCTAATATCCTATAAAATGTCCATGATAAGTCTATTGATTCTACTTAATTAAGACTTATTTTACTAAATGCATAATTTCTCCTTTCTACAGTAGGCTTAAGGATATTTGTTAATGTTTGATATTAATTTCTGATATTTTATGTTTCTGATGACTTTTATAATGGGATTGTTAGGCTACCGCATTAGATATCCTATAGGCCTTATCAAAAGACTTTTATTATTTTTGATCTTATCATCATACTTGTTGGTAGTATTATTATTATTGCTACTATTTTTACAGCTGCCGTTGTCTAAATAATTGACACAAGTGTGATAATTGTAGTTTTGTTATTGTTTATATTGTACGAGCACTATTTTCATTGCAGGTAGAACAGGTGCACCGTGTATTAAAGCATAACATTAGCGGGGTTGAACCTGCAGTGTATCTAAAATACGTTATAATAAGCATTATACTACGATTACGAACATTTCGATGGATACAACGGACTATTATGTCTGCAGCTAGAGATGCGTAGGTCTATTCTTGTACTGTATGCAAAAAATACGATCTCCTGAACAATAGAGAAGATATTTTTATACAGTTGCTCTTTTATGTTGATCCACTGAAGGTGAATAGAGATCACAAAGGTAGGAGTTATGAATGTGTATTATGCAAATTGAATAATTTTTAAAACAGACATTTGTTCTGCAGTTTATAATTTTTTAAACTACATTGATAGTATGCCAAGCTATAGTGGGTTCGGATAGATTTGTAGGCCTAATATGTCTATGAAAAATGAGTCCTATATTATTTAAGGATACAGGATAAAGGAAAGGATGCCAATAAACATCTGCTGCATATTAGAAGAACCTTGACCGGGAGGTCTACCGTCTATTTGATACAATACTAATTTTTTCATCTTAGTTTCCACAATAATCTCCCACAATAAACTTCATTATGATTGATTGCCCACCAGGTGGTGCCGGGAACTTTCTAACGCTTGACCTCGTATCTAAATATTTGTCTACTTGTCCATTCATTTTTTATTATTCCGTGTTGGATCCGGGACGCATCAAAATGGACCAATCGGCTAACGCAGTCACCGAGGAAGACAACAGGAAACCACCTCAGCAATCGTAATTCCTATTGAGCAAAGACATCATATTTTTGTGTGTGTTGGGGTCAATTTGCTGAGTTGATCGATGATGTTTTCAGTAATGAGCGGTCCAATAGGGTGCATGGGCATTTATTTCGCGGATCTACCATCATATCACTAGACAAAGAGATTTTCTTTCTTTTTCCTTGCTGCTTCTCTATATTTCACACATGACAAAACGCAAATGCTATTTTCTTTAGTTGCTGTTTTTGTGATTTATATTTTTGCTACTCTACGATTAATCGCTTTGCCTTTTCATATCGCGGCAATGCTGTAGCGTAGGTACACGATATACCTTTCAGACAGCCTGGGTCAGACACCTTTTAGTTGCTGACTAGGATTCCATCTTGGATCACTTGCTTTTCAGGCGAACACTTCACCAATGCTCTAATTCTCTTCTTAAATTCATTATAATTTTTACTGATAATATTATTTGCGACAAGCACCTACTTACAAATATAAGACTTAATGTTTTTAATATAGACTAATAGATGTATATTACTGTTTAGAATGAAGAAGACGCACGACAGGTCGATGGGACCCCAGTACGAGACGGTGACCACGTCCTACACCCCCGATGAGCAGAGATCAGGCCCTGGTGGGTCGATGAGGCCCCAGGACGGGGCGGTGACGAGGTCCTACACCCCCGATGAGCTCAGGTCAGGCCCTGGTGATCACGGCTGGGCGATAAGACCCCAGGACGGGACAGTGACGAGGTCCTACACCCCCGATGAGCTCGGGTCAGGCCCTGGTGGGCAGGGTACGGGCAGGGCCCGGTACACTCGCTGCAAGTGCTGCCCCTATGGCTACCACATCGACGTGGACTTCATCGACTATCTCGAGTCAGCCAGGGCAGGGGCCTGTCTGAGGAACCTGCAGAGGTATACAATCTCCTCTAAGTTAAGTGATATGTAGTGTCATTGGAATGTTCCTTAGCATGTTGTAACATCGCTACTATCCATGCATAAAGGACTCGCCCAGCACAGTGAGGAGAGAAATCAGGGAAAGCTCCGAACCGCCGAAATGCGAATGGTTTTCCTAAATCCTTCCTCTCTATCTGCATCGATATACAAATTGTATATCAATAATACAATATCCTTGCAGGACCTAGGAAAACATGGTTGTCCACAGAATATATGTTATATTTCTCTTCTGACAATTGTGTATACGTAATTATAGTAGTTAGTAATTTGTTATTCGGTAGCCTATTATGACACTTTTGCATTGTATTGTATCAGTAATTATATTCAGTACTATTACTGTTCTGTCAGGTTACACAGCAATAAGAGAAACATGAGACAAAACCTGGAATCAGCCGTTCTGAGACAAGACGTTACTCCGCAGGGCAATAGTTCTCATGACGGTAAACAGGTCCAGTGTATCACTACGCCAGAATATAGTACAACTTCCGGCGATCGCGATCTGTTTGATCGATACGTCATGGACGAGGTAAATCAATCAATCGATGGTGCAATCGAATATATCGATCGATTATTTAAACCTCGAGGAAAATCTAACAGAAATGGGTCAAGCGGGCGAAGCTATGGTGATTCGAATGAATATGGAGATGGTGATCTTCTGGATATTGCCTCTTTTCCTAAATATTCCCTAGAACGATCTAGATCCGTTATTTCAACCCCGGTACCCAGGCGTCGTAGTAATATACCATCGCCAACTCTATCGATGCACAGTTTCTATGAAGAATATTCTGAGCCAAGAGGAACTGAAGGAGAAAATAAACAAACAAGGCAGTTAGGAAATAGTTTCCGTAATAACGTAATTAATTCAAGTGAGATAGGTTCTCGTAGCCATGTAAATATTAGCTCGGATATGATGGCAGAGGATATCAGCAGACACGATACAGTGTCAGATAGGAATATTAATGATAATCGCTACTATATAGCTAAGCAAAGTAAACTTGATAAGGAAAACGGCCATTTCGTGGGATCTGATGACTACCAAGTTAATTCTAACGATGACAGTAGAGTAGGAATGAATGGTATCACAAATTATGGGGACATTCATAGAAACAATTCGGCCATTAGCGTATCACCTCGTTCTAAATCTTCAGACCATAGCGAATGCAATGAAAGTTTGAGTTCCATGGACGGGAATAATAACAATAATAATACCTATGTTTCGAGTGAATTTAATCGGAGGTCTTTCAGCAGTTCACTGAATGAAACATCTGACACATTTAATGACGTCGATAAAGTTGAAAATACGATATCGACAAATTCCACTGAGGACCAAAAGCATCTACTCTCAAATATACAACTCTACAAGGGTACAACTAGGGAAACGACTCAAACGAATCTGGAAATTCCGATATCAGTTTCTAATAAAATTCAGGACACACGAGACGGGAAATTTTACTTACAAAAGTCGACAATTGCGTTACAAGATAGAGCAAGAGATTCTCAAGAAATAGATTTAATGATTAGAAAAGGAGTTTCTCTACCACAGCTGCATAATGGATCTCAATCACTCAGCTCAGTATTAAGCCCCGCCTCTTCTGAATATCTAGCCAACACTGAAGCAGACGAAACTTTGGCGTCTATTTTAAGCAACAATGTCTCTGAACCTATAGAAAACGAGAGAGCAACTTCAACAATTCCATATATGGTATCTGACTCCACCTCCGCGTCACGATTGGCTCGCACTATGGCCGCCATATTGCCACGTGATCTAGGACGTCATAACGTCTCGTGTTCAACGGTTACCTTTGATTCTGCCACGTTGAGTTTGCTGCGTCACCACATTGCGGCAAGTCTGGAAGAAATGAGGAGGCAAGAGAAATTATTGAAATCTATGCCGTTGCTGCAGGTTCGAATATCGGTTCTTCGGGAAGAGAAACGACTGCTAAAGCTCCAGCTGATGAATGAACGAATTCAGAAGAAATCTCGGATAGAAAATGATGCGACATCCGATGATGAAAGATTGTCCACACAAATTGGTGCCACTGAAGATGACGACGAATGGAAAATAGATGGGAATCATCTGGGTACCCGATCTTTGGATCGTGGTAAAAGGTTAAATAATGGTGCAGCATTCACAGAAAGACGTTCAAATGTGGATTATAATTTGGGTAACAAGGAAAGAACATTGTGCGATCATTGTAAGAATAAAATATTGGCGGTAGATAATGAATCTCAATTGTTCTATGACACTCAGACTAAAGAACCAACGCAAGGCATTATCGAGCACACAGAAAGAAAATTAAATAGAAGATCAATTGAACGACGCAGTTTTTCCACCTCAGTACCTGAAATTTGTAATCGTAAAACATACTTCAAGAATTTGAGAAGATCACAACATACAGAAGGAAAAGATGCCGCTGTACAATGCTCATTGGAGAAACTTAATCAAGATGTCGATAAATCTTCAAAAGTTAAATTGCCTTTGTTGAAATCATTCCCAACTTCTGGAGAACTAAAGAAAATAAGATTATCCAAATTAGACACAGCATCACAACTAATGGATTCATTTAAATTACCAGCTCAAGAAAATCGCTACGAGTATTGCGTAGAAGAATCCTCAGAAGTGACTGCCTTTGAAGATTTAAATCCATCGGTAATAAGTGATATCAAGGACCCTGACGGCATGGTGGATGTAGGAAAGAAATCTCAGCCACCTCCTGACCTAGTTCTTACTCACGGTGGATCACAGTTAGTGGAAGAAAAGCCTTCCATGGAAGCCAACCTATCAGAAAGATCGTCACAAGTGTATGGACATTTCAAAATACATTATATATCAATGTCTGAAAGTTACGATGGTTTGAATTCAAACAGAACGCAAATTCATAAATGTCAAAATACATCACAGGATGCTGACCATTTCGAAACCGCTATTTTATCCAAGAGCCATGTTATAGATGAAGAGAATATCCATGACCGTGATCCTTTACCTGTCATGGAAAGAATCACAGTTTCTCCTCGAAAAACGTCTGAAATTCATCGAGTCACTTGTGAATTCTTTCCCAAATCCTTAACGGAATCCAGTTCTAATGTCTCACCAGAAGTCAAAAGTACCGATTCTCCTGATTCAACTGATTTTGTCTGGGAAGCAGCATGGGGTGGTCACAGAGATAAACTAAAATTATTAGTTGATTCAGCATCGGATAAGAAATACTCCTTGGTTGAGTTTTGTGACAAAGATGGGCATCAATTCCGACTAAAAGATGATTCTATAGCAGATACTGATGACGTATGGTATTCATGTGCTGTGCTAAGAGACAGAATAAACAGAAAACCTGAAGTTCGAACTTGCGCAACCTGGATTGATTCTGAATTTCTTCAACCTGGAGACAAATCTTTAAATTCTGAAATTCCTGAGCAGAACAAAGTTGAATTAATCGAAACTGGTACTGTTACAGACAGTTGTTTACTCCAACAATGTAATATAGGATGTAATACAGAATCTCCTGAAGTTGAGGCATCAGTCAATAAAAGTGTTACAGAAATACAGAACGCTGTTGATGATAGCGTCAATACAGATCTGACAGGAAATTCAGTAGATGTATCTTGTAGTACCGAGTGCCTGAAACTTGAAGACGGCTCTACTGAAACGGAGAATCAAGAATTAGTCGATGCTTCCATGAATACTACCAAGGAATTATTGATGGATGTCTCTTGTAATACTGAACCTAAACTAACAAATGATTCAACGTCTCAAACTGCTAGTTTGAATATTACAGAAGTTGGGTGTAATAACAATATAGAACCATTGAACGTTGTTGATGCAAAAATAGTAAGAGATCCTAGTGAGTCGAAAGTCTTCGCGGATTTTGCAACTATGACTGCAAGCCAGGCAGTTGAAGTGATAGATAAAAGTACTAGTGACTTTCATAACTATGCTGAGATCAGGTGTTATAAATGCTCACTTGAAAATAATGCCTTAAATGAATCCAATGTTGCAGACTTTGAGTGCAATGCACTGATTAACCCCATCATGTGTGACACTGGTTGTGACGCACCTATTAAACCTATCATGTGTGACATGGGATCTGATGCTCTTCTTAGCCCAATTATGTGTAACACGGGGTTTGACGCACCTTTAAATCCCACAATGTGTGACATTGGGTGTGATGCACCAATTAACCTCACAATGTGTGACATTGGTTGTGACGCACTCATTAACTTCGTAATGTGTGACAAGGGTTGCGATGCACCTGTCGACCCAATTATGTGTCACATAAGACGTGATGCACTTATTAACCCCATCATGTTTGATGCTTGGTGTATGGTTAACATACAACCAGAGTCAATCGATAAAGGACTAGGAGTCAACATTAAACCAGAGTCACGGGATATTGGCTGTGACGTCAATATTAAACCGTTGTCAAGTGACGCAGCCTGTGACGTCATAATTAACCCATGGTTGAAAGATGCAGGTTGTGATGCTATACTGAAACCACGGTTATGTGACACCAGTATTAACACCACAGTAACAACTAAGGAAGCAGGTTGTTCAGCAAACATTAAACCTCTCTGTATGGATGTTGCTTGTGATGTGATTGATTCGTTAAAAACACAGGAAATAAACAGAGGTTTTAATAACTCCAATACCTCAGAATTGTCACATATTAATGCAGCATGTTCAACAAATGTTCTACCTCAAAAATCTGTCAATCCCAAATTAGAACAATCACTACCTCAACCGGATCATGACAGACATTCTAATATAAGTAAATCATCAACGAAGTCAAAGTCAACGCATATTTCTGTTGGTATTGTTGACAATAACCAAATCAGAAATGTAGTAGCTTTTAATACGTCGGAGAATAAACTTACAAATCAAGCGGCTACTAACACAACAACAATAACAAAAGTCAGTTTAGAATATAAAGAAAAATCTATTACGAAACATGCTAAAGATACTAAATTCTCTGAAAATTATGATAGCGAACGAATCTCAAAAGAGAAGCTTCCGGTTGGTCAGCAGAAAAAAGATAGCGGCCATGATGACGTCATCAGTTCATGTCACTGTGATTGGAAGCTGAGTGAGCACGTGACAAAGTTCAGCCAATCAGAACCGTATCTGGGTGTCGAAACGGTATGTCAGAAACTCTCAGCAAAATCAAAGAGTTTCATAGAATTGGTAGATGAGACAATTGAATCAAAACCTATGAGGTCTGTATTTAAGGTTTTGTATTGTTTTTATCACATAAATATCAGTTATTTTAATTTTTATTAAATAAGTGAATGGATTATGTGAAAAGCTATGAATTCCTATAATTATGCTGATGTGTCACGGTACTTAGAGAGAGAGAGAGAGAGAGAGAGAGAGAGAGAGAGAGAGAGGGGGGGGAGGGAAAGAGAGAGAGAGAGATATTTAAATAAGAAAGAGAGAGAGAGAGAGAGAGAGGAAAGCGAATCAATGTATTTAGCGGCCTTTCTTTTCTGAAAGAGTCCAACAGATCCAAGAACCACCAACTTAAAATATTGTAAAGTTAAGATTCCGGGTCCTTACGAGAAATAAAATGATTTAATTATTGATTAGATTAATTAGTTAATGACGAAAGATTAATTGTTTTATTAATTGGTTAAAAAATCAGCATAATTATTATCAAAATTAAAAAATGTAGTGTATACATTTTGTAAAACAAATTACTAGACTTACTTTTTTATAACGAAGGATTGCATTCAGTTTCAAATCTTTACCCAGATACACATTTTGAGTTACACACATCAACATCCGGGGATATCCCTGTAGCCATGAGAGCGCAACTTAGAATTGTTCTAGTGTATATATTAGTATTTCTATGATTACATGTAGGTTGTAGAGTCTTGTACTTGTTGTGTGTATGCTGTAGTGTACAGTATGCCAAACACCCGAAACATTCATCCAAAATAGAAACCTTGTCGTAAGGAAAGTTTTAATATAAATAAAGGTATCATGTCCTTCCTTACATTGCAGTGATTCAGGCCGGAAGGAGATCAGGGGCAGGATGAGTTTGAGAGTTTTGTCTGCCTGTAGAACTTGCGCCACCTGGTTGAACGATTCCATCCAAGTCAACAGCAAACAACTGGTTGGTATAATTATTGCAACAAAATTCATATTCTTTCTAATAAAATTAGAGAATTTTATAAAACCGAGCAACAAACCTTCCAGTCAAACTCTATTTTATAATCCTTCTAAATATGCCCATATATACCGTCACTGACAGTATCCTTGGATACCGAAGAAGACGTTAAACTTAGCTTTACAGCTTTTTCACACATCTATATTTGATAATTATTGAATCGATTCCTACATTATAATACTTAATCGAACAAAGTATAATGTGTGAAATGAAAAGGATTATAGGCTGGGCTATGCAATTGCATGTGTTCTATATAAATCATTTTAAAGCATTGCATACTATACAATATGCAATTATCCAATATCTATATTAATAAAGAGAAGATTATGTGTGTGTGTGTGTTTGTCTGTCCGTTTGACCGGGATGCATTGCGACAGGTTTGCACCTTTTCACTCCTTTCTTTCACTATTATGTCGGTGTGGGCATGGGACATCCAGTAGTGGGGTTGCCGTCCCCCTCTGTGACCGCTACCATGGTGTACAGGCCAAAAAACGCGTCAAAAAAGTGTCATTTTGCACAGGTTTGCTGTGTAACAGGCCCCCCAACCAGTTGTATAGTTCGACAAACTATACGAACCTAACTTGGGGCCCCAACCCCCATCCCCCCATCCCAATC
>JAQFZF010000807.1:0-15853 GCA_034695365.1 Enchytraeus norvegicus | reverse complement strand
GGGGTAATTCGCATCCTGAATGCATTGTATGTGAGTTTATAAAGATGGGAGTTTGGTTTAATATCTGAACAAACATGAGTATAATATTACAGGCCACTCAAGAATGTTCCATGGATGTAAAATTGTAAATGTGCATAGAGAATCCTTACATTTTTAATGTAGACAGGCGCGGATATAAGGTGGGGAGGGGGGGGGGTTGGCACCCTCCCCCTATTATTAGGCCTACATCAATTTGACCAATGGAAATACCAAAGTTGCCCCTCGAAATACTGCATGTAAATAAATTGATGCCCCCACCCCTAGCCTATTAAAGAAATTCCTAGACCCGCAGCTGAGTGTAGGCTTTAGCCCTAGCACATTATAGGCACTCATATTTTAATAAACTTTAATTAGCGCTGCAGGCCTACAGTAACAATCTGTGAATTATTGACACCTAACGCTGTTGGTAGATATTTCCAAATAGATAGACTTTATAAGTCTTATGATGTATGGAAGTCTTAAGGTGTAACCTGTAAGTTTAATGTAGGCATTAGTTGCGATAACGTGAGCTCCAAAATTTATATAATTAGGCTATTAGGCCTAGGCTACAGAAATTTTGGGAGTAGAAGACTGGCTAGATTAATGAAATATACCTATCAATACATTCATTCTGCCTAACTTTGTATTTTGGCCTAAAATGTAATTGCATGACGGTAATACTTATTTCGGGGTAGCCTATTGGGTCAGAAAGCATCAGATGCTTTTTACGACTCATTTCATGCTATATACAACGAATAACAACCCACTTGTACGTCCGAGATTTTACCCTCTGATAGGCTCTACCGGGAGTTGAACCCCGCACGTCGTCCTCGAAAGTCCACTTAGTTACCACTTTGCCAGCGAAACATAGGCCTGCTGCATGCATCCGCTTTTGCTGAACTTTCATGCAATGTTTAATATATATATGGCATTGTATATTTGCAGATAGGCAAATCTAATATACTTCAATCAACCGACAAGAGGGAGAAACTACACTCAACAATTCAACAAGTAGAGCATAAGGTTAGAAAATTTGGGGACAGTGCAAAAACTAGGCCACATAGAGGAGAGAGTGACATTTTCCAACACTATTCTAAAGGAAAGTTGAGCTTATTTCTATATGGCCAACCAATCTCCATCGGATGACCATCCACCTCCTCCATATGCACAGGCAAATCAGAATGTACAAGATCCCGAGAAGCTAGATTATATAGCAGGAGGTCAGTTGTCTAATAAGTCAGATGTTAGCCCGAAAAATATTGGTTTAACAGTAAATAGCCAGTCGTCAAGTCCAAATGTACAAGTTTACATTAATACAGAGCCAATGGATAATCGCAATATTGCTCAAAGGTCAGCACAAGTCGGCTACAATCCAGCTCAAGCAGGTCATAATCCAGTTCAAGCCGGTTACAATCCTGCTCAAGCCAGTTGCAATACTGCTCAAGCTGCACATATTCCAGCTCAAACTGGATTTTATCCAGTTCAAACTGGTTACATGGGCCCTGCTAGTAGCACTAATGCAGCAGTGTGCTACTATAATCCAGCCAATCAGCAGCCTGCGACAATGTACGCTCCAGTAATCATAGTGCAGCAAGCGAAACCAGTCCCCACTTACATGATCAACTCAATTCTTAACATCATTTTCTGCTGCGTCATACTTGGCCTGGTCACCTTAATGAAATCTGTAAATACCGACAAAGCAAATAAAGAAGGTCGCAGGGAAGATGCCGAGAGAGAATCTGCCCAGGCCAAGAAGTGGAACAACATAACAACAGTTGTTGGCTTCATCATATGGATGTCCTTTACGGTTACAGTCGTTACAATTGCTGTTGTAGGGACCACATGAACATCAGGAACGTGACTTAGGCCTAATCTAATATTGGCCTGTATAATTTACATTATGGCTATTAAGAATCCATTATTAAAATGATGCCGTAGTCAACGTACTTTATGACTATTAAGAATCCATAATTTACAAATGACGTTGGGGCCAACGTACCTAGCTAGCTTTATCTTACTGACTGCGAGAGTTCTATTTCAGGCCGGAATTCATCAAAGGTTACAACAGCGTGATCGTTAGTTTAATTACTTGGATCACATAGTCGTAAAGTCATTGGCTTAATAAAGACATAAATATAGACCCTAAGTTAAATACCTTGCATTAGTTTCAACTGAATGTTGGCTTAAACTGTATCAGATTCTGTGAGACCTCAAGAACGACGACTGAAGCAAAACTACGATACCGGGGTGTGGAAGAAGCTGTGGTTTTATGATTAATGCAGTGACCTTATATAATGCTTGCGAGAACAATAAAGCCCATTCCCACCCAGTCGTTCAATCAATCGATCAATCAATAAAATCAATCAATCAATTAGAAGCTGTTACATAGGGTACTCTTAACTTATGTCTCAGAAGCGCTTTTGTACAGTGAAGGGTAGAGTAACCTAACCTACAATATGCCACAACCGATGTAGTGGGACCTCTGCAAATCTGGAATGTGAGCGCCCAAAAGATCAAGTTCACAGTATGGCGCAGACCTCTCGGACTTCACTTCAGCATCTGCGTTAGTCGCCTCTTACGACACGTGCAGCTTTCGGTTGGACTAAATTCTCGAGTTTCCCGGAACCGACACGGGCGAACATGCGAGACATTAGTTCCATTCATCACTATTTTATATTTACATGTATCAAAATACTTATCAAAATTCAACCGTTACATAGAAATGAACAAATTGAAAAATGGTAAACATAATGGAAAAAATAACGAAAAAAATGGTTACAAACAAATGCACCACCTACTTATTTATGATTCCTAGTGTGAAGCTGATCCCGTTTCTAATCGTTATCAGCACACAGGTGATAATTGTCATCAACCCAGCGTCATAGTGGACAGCCTCATAGAAGTTCGCCTACTAATTAATATATGCACTAGAAGGCTCAAGCAATAGGAATAATCCGCGCTGTCATTAGTGCACATTAATACACTCCGGATGTTGATATGTGAAACTTAAAAGTATGAATGAAATGACATCATGAAATCACAAAACATAATAACATTCATATCGAATAATGCAATAAAATGTCTAAATAAATAAATGATTTTATTTTTTCATCTTAAACATAATTATTTTAAGTTACACACATCAACATCCGGAGTGTACTCATGTAGCCATGAGAGCACCTTATTATTGTATATATTAGTATTTCTAAGGCCTCAATAGTAAAATGGTTGATCCATGACGATCATGCGCCAATAAGCTAAAGCAAAGCTAAAGTTTAAAGTCCGTGTCCGTATCCAAAGACTCTGTACGAGACGGAACCTGCTGGGACTCGAACCGGTGATCTCCTGCTTATCAGGCAAGCTTACTATCGATGAGGCTATCCAACCGGAAAAATCATCAGAATCGTATTTACGTTCACAATCTTCTAAAGCAGTCACTCAATACGTTCTACATATAGTTGCCAACAATTGTCTGACTCACGATTACGAAGGGATGGAGGGCTTGGTTGGCTCGTTGCACATCGAGTCTCGACCGGGTCCGTCTCTGACAGTGTCCTTGGATACGATAACAGACGTTAAATTGAGCTTTGCAACTTATCATCCCATATTTGACTCTCTTATTGACTCTACCGGAACTTTCTGCTCAAGCTTAGACAAAAACTGGCCGACGCGCAAACATATAATCCACGGGGAGTCGGGGACGTAGAAGTAATGTGCTGTGTAAAAGATATAATACGAAGGATAAAATATGTCCCGGTCCAGAAGGCAAGTGGACTTGTCAATTAATCAGTCAATGAGAATTTTACGTCCCGTTCCTCCCCCGAAGGCGATGTCAGGACCAATGCTACCGCTAATCTGTTAGTTCGGAATGGAATTGATTAACACTTCATTAACATTATAATAACTACTTAAGCGACTTGAAAAGGCATAAAATGATAAAGCTTAGAACTGCAGGATTTTAATCTGATTTCACATCTCCAAAGTCAATCATCCACGAGTGAGCCAAGAATTCGATCGCTAATCCATTCCACAGTCTACATACTCCAGACACTTAACCGATGTGTCACCCGACGCCGTAAAGTTAACTACTCTATTGTCCTGTCAAATTTGATCTCTGACTTTAATTCTCACTAGAGAGAACTACAGCCAATGTGATGATAACTGCCACCCAGATAACACACCCCACCGCCAGGGCCACGATATTCCACTTCCTCGCTTGAGCCGACTCTCTCTCCGCCTCTTCCTTTCTTCCACCCTTTGCGGCGTTACCGGAGGCGACTGACTTGAGAATGGCCACCAGGCCAAATATCCAGCAGCAGAAAATGAAGTTGAGAATTGATTGGACAAGATAGTTAGGCGGCGGATTCTCCAGTGGTTTGACAACTGCTTGTAGGTAGACTGTTGTGGGCTGTGGTTTGCTTGGATCATATGCGCAACCGCCTCCCTCGCCCGCATAACCGGTTTGAGCCGGATTATAGTAACCAGCTTGGGCTGGATAATAACCAGGCGGAGCTTCGTCATAACCGGTTTCAGCTGGTTGTGGGCCTTTTCCGAGCGCTGTTGTTTTCATCACGTCGTCAGTGCCTCCATACGCCCCGGCTACGTCTGCAGAGGCAGAGTAAGGGGGCGGCGTGTAAAAATTCTCTGGAGCTGTTTTATTTGACATTTCTGAAGTAGGCCTAATGTTATGTGGATTTAACGACACTACTTTTGATGTAAGTTTTATAACGAAAGTCGAATTTGCGTTAGTTGTTCCTTGTTTTACTTTCTTTCGTCAGAATTTTGTATTTCTTTGTGAGTTACTTTATCTGCAATAAAAATTACAAACAACATACAGTTAACAGGATGGTTACAGGTTAGTAAGTTAGCTGCAACCAGATGACTTTACATGTATATTATTAAATACGTCAACCGTTCTTTGATCCCTATCATGTTCATATGTCAGTAGCCCTAAGTTACCTAACGGTTTTGTTTGTAAAGAAATCTAAACAGCATGTTTCATTGTGCGATAGAATTGGATGTTCTCCATTTCAGTAAATTTTGACATGGTTCGGAGGACAATTGACGATTTAATTGCAAATATGAAAAGTGTCTCACTTAAAAGAAACACTGTATATAATGCAACCTTACCCAGTAGAGCTTTGAAAAATCCAATTAAAATTGAACAATATCATTACAATACAATTCCAACATAATAATTGCAATAAAACGTTCATCACTCTGCCTACTATAGTCTAATAACTAAATACTACTACAAAACCTGTATACTGGCTAACCTGTTACTTGGTTGTTGACGGTTCAGGCTTGTTTAATTGATAAGGAGACAACGAAAACCTTTATAAGAAAACAATGCTGATTTAAAAATCAGATAATAATTTTATCAGTTAAGTACATTCACAGTAGCTTAGTAGGCTACAAGATTTTCTAGCCGAACCGAAATTAGCCTATATCAACGGAAGATTGGAGCAACTGGTTCCCTTCCCATGGTCTTGCCAGTTGACACGTTCTTTGTAGCATATATTGTAAGTTACATGTACGTCACTCTACCTTCACTGCACTACTCAAATCGCTTCATCGGCTTCTTAAGAGTGCGCTACATTAAGTTGATGATTGATTGATTGATTTAATACGTTTATCACAATACGTTTGACGAGTTATCGACTATTAGGCTATAGGTCTATCATTTACAGTAGCCCTAGGCTAGGCATTAACTTACAGTATTTTCAAATCGACGAAATTTCGTCCACTCAAATACAGTAGGTTATAGGTAAATAATAGCCTAAGCCTAAATATATAGTTCCGCTTGGATAACGTAGTCGGTAACACGCTTTCTCGATAAAAAGGATGTTACGGGTTCCAATCCAAGCTGTGTTCAACTGTCCATATCTGACATTACCCTATGACAAGGATGCAGACTTTAACCTTAGCTTTATCTTAACATGAGGCCACACGTAGGCCTACATATAGGCCTACATATAGGCCGATTCCATAAATTTATATCTTACTTGTAGCCCTACAGTCCTAAATCAATTTTACTCTCCCCAACTAATGTTTGGCTCTACCTAGGCCTGCAATATATGCCTTCAACAGAGTGTTACTGTACAGTTACTGTCGTACAGTTACTAGTATGGTACGGCTTTGTCGCTTTAACGGATAAAGTCGGCGCACTGATGGAAATCAGCTGGTGTCAAGACACACTTATAAAGATACGAAATATTGTTATTGCTACACACACGCCTATTGTTATTCTATGGCGTGTGTGCATTAGTCACAACTTTTTGACAACTTATCTGACTTCAAATACATAAATCCATGCACTCAGGCATTAATAGAGATAACATAAATATCCAGGGTGGGATTTTCCGGGGCGATTGGGGGTTCGACCCCCCACCCCCAGGTGAGTCCAGACCCCCCCCAAGGTTTTCAGAAGAACACTGCTAGGGGGTCGGCTTTGGATCCCCCTAGCAGTTTTTCGTCTTAATTTATGGGCCCTTGGGTCCCAAATTAAGATCAACCCCCAAGCAAAATATCACAAATCCCACCCTGGAGATATCACAGTTTGACGCTCTACTGTTAGTTCCGCCAGACATACTTATAAGCCACAAGAAAAAGTCGAATTTAACGTCAGTTGCGAGTCCTAACGGCTAAATCAGTGACGTATGAGCTTTGAGACTCGAACCGTGAACCAATCCGATAATTCGGAATCCGAATAAAAAAAATTGGAAATAATTCGGAATCCGAGATTGAACTCAACCGATGTGCTAATCGAATCAGCCGATATTGCCTTTGTAGCTTATATATCTGTCGTCAGCTAGATAGATCTACTCTTTCTGACGGTCATTATCTGTGTGCATTGCTACTGTCATCCTAGACTGACGTCATTGACATCATTCTTGTATGAGGAAACGGATGTCAAACCTTTATTATTATCATTAGGTCTATTATTATTATTATTTGTATCGTCGTCGGTGTATGAAACTCAATAAACAAGGTATGCCCATTCCAATGGTTCGGCGGCCCCACTCTGCCCTCAAGGTAAATTGATATTGGACCCCACTTTTAGTTTGCTAACCTAGATAGGCCTTCAATTAGCATTTTTAGTAATTCGAAAACTGATTTTTATACCCGTTAGATAAGAATCATGACAGATTTAATCAGAAAGAATAATAGCAATTTATCATCCTTAACTATGGGTCAATATCTATCTGTCCAGTGCTCTGCCACGTGGCAGGACCAAGGCAAAATTCATACACACAATCAACTATCTCGCTCCTTAATGAGCACACCATCGACAAACCCAATAAGTGAGTCTCATCACAAAGGCTTTGTCTTTTCCACACCTAAAATGATGCCTCTGTTCAAGGAAAATATAGGTTTCTGAGGTGGTTTTCCATTGCCTTCCTCAGAATCTGCGTTAGTCGGCTCTTACGAAACACGTTATCAGTTGGACTATTCTCAAATATCCCGGACCCAACACGGGAACACGGGCATCTGCAGATGATATCTAGCATAGTACTACATATTATCATAATTATTGCTCATATAATTACAGAATGTAAGCAGTTTGTGAATGATCGCTGTTATTTATGATATGTATGAAAATAACATCTAGTGATGTCATTTCAACTTGTTGCACTGAAAGGAACTAGATTATAACATGATCATCAGACGTCAGTCAGTGATGAGTTCGCAATGGCTGTCGCAGGATTATAAATTTACAAAATCTCAATCACGAATCAAAATCTGAATCGTCATCACGGATTGACGAGTGGATTATACTTAAGATTTGTAATATCAGACAAAAAAAATCACATTATCACCGCCAAACTAGTGGCCTATATAAATTCTTCCACTTTCGAGTATTAGATAAATCTGGATTTCATCTCAAGGTGACTATTGGAATATACTCACAGCAAGAACCATACCATGATATTTGGTTCTTAGCCAGGACACGGACAATTAAAGTAAATCAAAGGAGATTTGGTCTTGGTGTTGGAGGGGCCAAATAAATGGCCTCGATGGCGGCGGCCACCTCTGCCTCGAATCTAGCAGGATCAGGGGGGAACCCTGCCACAGCCTCGCGCCGCCCCTCCCTGCCCCCCATGCCTGACCTCAGTCACCTCACCCCCGAGGAGCGCCAGATAATAGAGTCTGTCATCACGAGGCAGAGGCAAGAAGAGGAGAAAGAACAAGAAATGCTAAAGTAAGTTCTACAAATATTTAACAAGTTTCTTAATTTAAAATATATACAATTAACTGTTTTTTAACTTATTTTATTTCCACACATGTCAAAAGCACGTATTCACAGGATTCATTTCTTAATTTCTGTTTTTGGTATTTTTTATAGTCTGCCGTCCCACTGCTTATTCGTATCACTACCGTAAAAAGCTCACTATGCAGCAGATGCACGATTAATCAGTACGGTTGCGTTATTATTTTCTGTAGTCTGATCTGGGTTTGAATTCACGGCTATTCAGTCACCTTATGCTTGAGCGGATCTCGCTAACCACTAGATTACCGCCACCGGCAAATATGACCAGTAGAGTATATGACCTGTCCGTTGAACCCGAGAAACTTGACAACCTCTCTGGGTCTTATCTTCTCGCCACTGCCCAATTTGGGGGTCTCATATGACATCATTAATTTACAAATGGTGGCTGGCGATCTAAATCTGTACTGCCAAATGAATATTTACTTTTGGCAGTTCAGATTTAACACGCTAGAACTGAGCCATAGGCATGTGCTTCGAGGGTGATTATAATCAAACGGATAATCACGTCGTTTAGTGGAGTACATATTCATAGTCTCAATGTAGCGTACTACAATTCGGTGATTTTTTGAAAATTCTGACCACAGTAATTCATATAAAAATGTTCAATCGAAAATCATGTAAATCACTTGTTAAGTATCAATGAGCCTGGATAGTTCTGTATATAAACAATGTTGCCACTGTCGTTTCCATGGATACACAAAACCCCTGCAGAGCCTGAATACCACAGATCACGGTGAAGATCACCACAGACCAAGTAGAGTCTACTCTGCTACTGATCCTCTGTGGCTTGCATGTATGAACTTTTTTCTTTGGCCAATCGATTCGACCATCAAAAGCATTTCACTCAATCGGCCATTCATAGCTCAATCTCAATCAGTCATCAACTATTATATAGTGCATTCTCAGTTAAGTCTAAGTCTCTTATCCTATAGCCGTAGCCTATAGAGTTGGCCTACACGTCACGGGACAATTTCTTAAAGAAAACAACGGCATATGATATGGCTGAGCCGATAGCACATTAGTTGAGTGCCCGACACGGATTCCATTGGTTCGCGATTCGATTTCCAGGGCTCGCCCGTCACTGATGTAGGCGTCAGGACGCGAAATTGACGTTAAATTTTGTTTTAACCTTTTTTATTCGGACAGGACATTGGGTCAGGAAGCATCAGATACTTGTACGACCCATTTCACGCGCTATCAACTGTCCCACTTTTACGTCCGAGATAAGCCTACTCTTTGATCGGCTCTACCAAGAGTTGTACCTTGGACGTCATGTTCAAAAGTCCACGACGCTACCACTACGCCAGCGAGACATACTATATATCCCATGCTAGAGCCCGTGTATATATTTATCTCTATTATCGTCTTCCCATATCCACATTAGTCTCCACTTTCAGCACCACTAGGCATGATGAGCTGTGCGCTGCTTCTTTATCTGCACTGAGCTCTGCGGTATAGCCTATAATATTATAAGATTTGAATCGATTGTTACCGAATGCGGAAGCCATGTCAAGAATGATCGATCACTTTGAAGAAGATCCCTCGGACTTTCTTTTTTTAGCTCTTGAACAAGACTCAGTGGAATGAAGTCCGTATATGCAGCCTAGGCTACAGGGTGGGGCATAAAAAGTGTAACAACCCAATTGTTTTGTGTTATATATATTTGACACTCTTTAGTCAAAGTGCATAAAATTAACAGGATTTTCCGGAAAGCCAATTTCAAGTCTCATTGGCAAATTTGATCAAATTCGTTCGCCAGATGACTGATTTATTCACATTTTAGGCGAATTATTAATATGTCCCAGCATTTACGTATATGAATAGCCCGATTTTTGTTCTTTGGCTATTATCAGAAAATGCAATAAAATTAGCTCAGCAGATGGAAAAGTAAATGGCATTTGCCTGACCATACCATCAAATTGAACTGAATATGCTGAATAATAAGAGCTAAACGAGCTTGTGTTTAACTTATTGCCTATATAGGGTGAGTTTAAGAAACACCCACGGGCGAAATCTCAATATCTTTGTCAAAACTCAAGATATTTTAAAAATATTTTCAGGATGTATAAAGGAGGTTTTTCCACATCTAACCTCCAGATTTGGTTGAACAATATTAATTATTTAAAAAGTTACAGAGTTTCTACGGAAAAAGTAAAAAAACATTAACGTAGCTTATTCAATAGTCATATGGTACAATATGGATCGTTGGTTGTTGGTTGGTTTAAAATCAACAATTCTTTGCATATTGCTTTTACACGTGACAACCGCACATGTTTGACATACTATTTCGCTAGGTGGCGCAATTTTTTTTTTGCTCTCCACTCATGATGGAGTGCTCTTAGCCTTTTAGAAATGAACACTTTGTGTCTCAAGTATTTCGCTCCAGAGTGTCATTCAAGAGTTTTGAGCTCACGTGAGTTTGGTGGTCACTAATCCTTCTTGACGAACTCCGGTCTATGCTGTTCGATCCATATTGTACCATATGGCTATTGAATAAGCTATGTTAATATGTTTTTTTTACTTTTTCCGTAGAAATTCTGTAACTTTTTTATTAATTAATATTTTTCGACCAAATTTGGATGTTAGATGTGGAAAAACCTCCTCTATATATCCTGAAAATATTTAAAAGATATCTTGAGTTTTGACAGAGATATTGAGATTTTGCCCGTGGGTTTTTTTTTAAACTCACCCTGTATATAAGATTCGGCCGGGCCCTTATCACGGATCACAACAACTCTGGGCACATCACTGATGTCACTGAGCATGATGACCAATTCATCCTGATTTCTTAGTGCAAGCCATTGCCATCTTGCGAATCCATCACACCGTGTTAGTTATTTCTGTCATAACAGATGTGTACGGTGGGCCATGTTAACTTAGCTTAAGCTGAGCTTTAATAAGCAATATTAAATGACTTAACAATACTGCGCCAGGAAACACGAGATACATGTTTAAGAATTAACTCTAACAACCCAATATTACTTCCTGGTACTGTAAACTTTATTCAATCGGCATAGCTGCCGGAAGTCTACGGACGAGTCTGCACCCCTCCTAATAAGCGGATAGCCTGTAGGGTGTCAGCACAATGGCTTGTATCCTGGGCGAGCTGAAATAACTACAACGGATTTGACAACAATGCCGACAGAGATACTCGAGGTAGGTATTCTAACCCGGAGCATGGACTGCAACGAGCATCACATTTATTCTACCTTTCAATCCTCCGGAGCATCTCTCTTGTTTTAAAGGGATCAGGGGGATCTCAACTTGGTTCATTGGTCAGCTTGGAAGGTGGTTGAATTCGGACTCAACATTACACAGCTTTGTTGTTATCTTGCCCATTTACGCCTGCATGAGCATCCCGGGAGGGCCACGCAACATAATAATTCTAATTAATATAGAGACTAAAGAATTTTTGATAATAAAGCGGCACGGTTTTCATGGACACCCACGGACAAAGACTTAATGGTGGTCCTGGGGGTCGGAGTAACCAGAGTTTGATTGGGGGGGGGGGGGAATCATTGATATTTTGACTCTCTCAAAATTCCAGACAATTTAGGCTAGTGTTAAATCAAGTTTCTTGTCTCAATATGAAATTTTTTGTATCGCAATATTAAGAGTGGGGCTATGACTATTTGTGTGACCCCTTACAGATATTGTGACCTTCTGAATATTCGATATTTTTCATCGCTATCACAGCTATCGAGCAAATATTGCGGGGGTCCAGACATAATAAGTTTAACCCCCTCTAGCCTAGTTTTGATAAACACATGATGGACCTCCATAACCCGTAACATATTGAACCCCCCTACCCCTTATCATTTTTAGACCCCCTCAAAACTTGAAAAAGGTCTCCACCCATGTGTCCACCGATCATTTTTCATTTCCATATATGGTTTTCATCTTCAAGTGACACAATTATATCTTTTTCAGCGACTGCATCATTATCCAGACTGTCAAAGATATTATTTATAGAAGAGGTTCCGCGTGATGATCAGAAATATCTGATTTGCACAACTTATGCGGTACTAATGAGTAGAGGAATGTATAAGTGGACTACAGCTGATGTGGGTTGTTTTGACTTTAGGCCTTATATAAAGAGAATCCCAAGGATGATGATCTCAAACTACTATAGATCATTAACATATGGCATGGATTTTATTACTTTATTATTGCATAATAATCAATTGATTAGGCCTATTTTATGTCAACAATTTAAGTCAATTGTATTAACTAATCTTTCGTGTTTTAAAAATAGTTAATTAAACTTGATAACATTACATTCAATAGCCAAATAAATATAAATTTAACTTAAGAAATAGTTTACAAATAAAACTATTAATAAAAATAAATAATAAACTAAAACTTAAGAAATAGTCGGAAAGACTAAATTATTTTACAAATCCAACAGTAATGCCTGCAACATTACTTCAAACAGGCACGGATTTAGGGGGCAGGGAATAACCTCCCTCCCCCTAGAGTTGAGAGGGGAGGGCCAGTGGATCATGCCCCCTCTCATTCGATTTTTCAAAGTTACAATATAATTCACTAGCCTACAATTTGGATAATATGCCGATAAAAGTCGAACTTCAATTTAAGTCACGAAACAAATTTTCTTCTATTGATCCGAATTATTATAAGTTCAATAGCCTTTTAATGAGAAGATGGCCGCCGGTTTCAAACAAAATTCGCAGCAAATATAATCGCGTAGTCGAGATTAGCTTAACTTTCGAAGGGTTTACAATAACAATGTGGCTTCTAGGTGGTTTTCTTTGCCTTTCTCTGCCGAATAGGCTTATTTGGTCTATTTCTCTGTTTACGAATACGTGCAAATACGGTTGTCGATGAATTCGTGCGTTAAATCCGACACAGGATATCATAAAAATAGTAATGAGACGTTGTAGGCGGAATGAATCAGAATGATGGTCTATATTAGAAAGAGTAACAGGCTTTTATATCCTGACTGTCATTCAGTGGATGCTATCCTGTGCTATTCGAATGTAATCAACGTTATTACGAGCTTTATGTTTTTCTCTCCCGTGTAGTTCTCTAATGAGTAAGGATTTGCGAAATTATTTCCTTTTTGTGAATAAATATATTATTTCACATTTAGGACTAGCATAATGAGACGGCACTGTGTGTATAATATTATTAAATAAAAAACCTAAATGTCAAACGAATGTTTAGTTTAGTAAAGTTAACTTTCTTGAACTAGGCCTAATTTAGATTAATTGATGTAATTAATTTATATCATTTATGTAATTCGTGAGAGACTAGCTTCCTCTGGCCAGGGATTGTCAATGGCCCGTCAGCGATTTAATGCTGTTTGTTTTAGGGGTTGTTCTTACTTAGATTATGTAAATTCTATAGTTAAGGGTTGTTTGTTGAACATTTATTTAAGTGATTTTTCTTATAACATTTAAATATTTTAATTTAGTCCCAATGCTAATAGTATAAGCTTTTCTGGAAATATTCCGGCATCCAGCGTCTGCTGGAAAGCTGATTTATCATTTATGTAAATCAGTGGTGTGATCATCAGTGATGGACAAAATATTGCCAAAAGTCAAGCTAGCAGCGTTGGCGTCGATGACTGCCTCAGTGTAGACCTATCGATTATGTCAAATTGTAGAGTTAATTAGTTTCAATATGACTACTGCCTGAGCCTGAGATAAACAAAATGCTTAGGGAAACTGTAAAGCACAAGAATAATTCACAGCTATAAAATAGGCTGCAATTTACACTTATTTGCTGAAGAACTAAAAAGGAAACATGAGGTCATTCGAATATTAATTCCATCTTTCCCTATATACTTGCACTCCGTCTGCTATCTTCCCAGGAGCTTCAATCGAACTGATGATTATATATTATTCGTTTAGTTCTTGATATAGTTCTTTTTTCACCCTTCCTAATCATTAGGAGCCTGCAAATCAGATTCTTTGTTGTTGTATATTTCACTCCGGTTTATATCAGAAAGAAGTAATTTGTTAAACCAATTACGGCTCAGTGGGTTTAACCTCCGACAGTGTTTCGTAGATGCTCGGTTTAATTCGGGCTCAGTCCGTGGCTAAAGGAAACTGGCTCAAAAGTCGACGCTAACGTAGTTATAGGTAATTAATTGTGGCATTATAAGATAGTCGAATACAGGTAATAGTTATTACCTATATTCGACTATCTTATCTTCATCAATGTGCCAAAATTAATTACCTATATACGTAGTTTTATATAAAGTGGCCAATGGCGGTTGATCACAGTAATGTAGTCATTAAATTTAAATCGAATCTTTGAGAAATGAAATTACTATTATTTCATTATCTATGAAAGATTTTGTAAGTTGTAGCAAAGTTTCAATTCTTGGTTTCTAAGTAGTCACTAACATGAATTAATTTAAAGAATGGAAATGCTGAAGGCAGAAATGTTTTAAATCATCGCGTGAAGGTGAACAACGAGTTAGAGGAATCGATTTTCTTTCTTACACAGTTGTTCTAGAAGCTCTCAAACAGCTCCCTGTCAGATGATGAAAGAAGCAATAGAGATTCGGCGACAGTTAATTAACTTACGATAACGAAAATAGCTTAAAAATCTTTATTTGAATTATTATTGGATAAACTAGCACAATTGATTCGAATTGAAAATAGTTAATAAACTCGAATTAATATTTCTATTGCCGCAGAGGCTTATTTTGATTGTAATATAAATTGGTTCTGTTTTTTAATTTCTTATACTAATTTCACCAATAATTGTTCATCGCACTCGTCAGGTGGTATTAGCCAGGGAAAGAACTGAGCTGAATGACAGTTCCGCAGCCCGTCAACGATTTAACCATTAGAGCTTGATCAACTCCTGAATGATTGGCATCAATTTTGCTTAATATTGTAAGAATTTCTATAATAGTTCGTAAAGTCTAGATTGTATACATGCTTTATAAAGTATGCCAAAATATCGAAGCGGGGCGAGTAAATAAATTGCCGCGCGCTTCGAGCGCAATATTTAAAAAAGTGCGTAAATATAGCGAGTGGACATTTTTTGGCCACCCCTTAAACATTTTCTAAATCGACTTTAGCCTCTATCAATCTTGAAATGAGCCAAGGTACATAATATAAGTGTTCTAAGAGTTCAATGTAATACAACAGCTATAAAAACAATTAATTTCAGAAAGAAATATTTTAAAATCATAATTTTAATAAAATGAAGTTCTCTCAAATTCTAACAAGAACTTCTTATCTTAAACCCCGTATTAGTGAAGCTAGTCTTACTATCAGACATGATAAAAGCAGTCGCTATGTACTCAGATTGTGTACATCACACGATGCGTGCAGAGTGTGATTAAAAACTTGGTAGATTTTACATCGCATGTCGTAATAGAAACCCCACATGAAATTCTCTAATTAATTGAGATAGCATGATAGCATTACAACCACTCTTCTCAAAAGTCTGCATTGGCTTCCTGTCCTAGAACGCATTAAATTCAAGATAGCCTCGTTAACATTTAAAGTTCTAAACTTTGCTAAACCTTCTTATCTATCTGAGCTAATATCATCTTACCAACCCACCCGCAGCCTTCGTTCG
>JAQFZF010000806.1:0-15859 GCA_034695365.1 Enchytraeus norvegicus | reverse complement strand
TACAAGTTAAACTTGGTGCTCAAAAACTTTGAATCACAATAATGTCCGAGTAATGTCATACTGCCACAGCAAAGCAAAAACCTTTTTCTCAATGAAGCAAAATTAACACGCATTGAAACACAATGTGTGTTATACCAAAATTCAAATAGCAACACAAAATATCAAATAGAATTTACTATTATTATATGTAAGCTCAGAAATTATGGCGTAAAAGATGGCGTACTATTGAAAATCGCGGAAGACGGCAAGTAGTTAGCAGTACTTAGGCTAAATATGGAATCTACTATGATACACAAACATGGTTATATGTTAAGTTTGTATTATTTGATACTGTATAATTATATATTATATAATTATAACTATATTTGATACTGTATAATTATGTCAAACAAAATAGATATAAAATTATCTATCATAGACGTATATATTGACATTATTACAAGAATAAGTTTCATATCTAAATTCACTACATAGACGTCTAATATGCATTTCTCCTCGCCGTAATGTAGTCTAACATTAAGTGGCATCAAGTAGAGATCACATAATTATACAGTAACTGAACCAAGTAGAGGGTAGTACATTAAAAGGTAGGCTAATCTAGGCGCAACCTGGACATTATAAAAATCAATCAATCAATTCAACGTCTGTTCCACACACAAATCCTTTTGTAGGTTTCATTTACACATATTATTAGGTTTAATTTTGCAGGAAATCTCGGCGACCACTTCGAGGGAATTCGCGACCCAACCGTGAGTCGCGACCCATAGGTCGACTCACAGTTGAGAAGCATTGTGCTAAGCAACCTCATGCATGCACAGATATAGGGGCAATAATAAAGACTAAGCATTGTAGAGCATTGTGGACAGTGTAGAGCATTGTGGACAGCATTATGCCACTGGAGAAGGACTCCGCTACCGGAGGAATAAATGAAGAATATAACAGTGATAAACATCTTGGGCTCAACAAATGATAGAAAACGTTGGAGAACCATGATCGCCTACGTAATTAATGGACAAAAGAAGAAGTACTGTGGACTTGAATTAAGGGTAAAAATAGATTTCTCATTGGCACATTATTCTCCAAGAAAATCAGATTTTACTTTAATCCCAGTCTCAGAATTATATTCCTTATTTTAAACTACATGGATTAACAATAGCCTACATCAACGTAATCATAGGAAAAGAACAATCAATAATTTAAATTTGTGCAAGGTTTTCCTTTTTGCATTAAATATATATCGATAAAAAAAATAACTTGAGTCAAATAACATAAAACCATAGCTATATAACTCTAGCCTGAATTATAAAATTGTACATCAGACAAGAATGTAGCAATAGATGGAGCCCTCTGAAATCGATACTGACGCAAAACTCGGCTTAAGCCTTTAGCTACATCAAGCTAATTTCTATTAATAATAATAATTATTATTACTATAAAGGTATAACGTCTGTTTCCTCATCCAGAGAATATGTCAGAGACGTCGATTATACGCGATTGCTCGAGCAAACTGAATTATCTTGAAGAGAAGCCTTATGCTTAGAACTGCATTTGAAGCTAAGCACACTCAACACTTGAGCATGGCAGGGATGGACAAAAAAGTAGGAAAAATGCATACAAATGAAACCCTGTCAATGTGAAATGTAACGAGAGCTTCCAATTCAAATATCAGGAATGGCAAGAAAGACATGAAATCGCGGAATTGTTACAGAAATTGTGGAATGATTCTAACAAATTGAACTGGGAATACCATTGCAAATGTCATGGAATTCTTAATAACATTTAACACAACGAATATCACTGCATGATTATTAAAAATACGTTACAGCAAAAGAGCATCCATGATCATCTCTAGATATTTAAAAACAATACAATTAAAACGCTAGGTTAATCTGTTATTGTTTTTCATTCATTTGTCGTCTTCTAAAAGAAGGTTGGCAAATCATGGTTCGCCACCTGTTGCTTTCCTCGGCCATCCTTTACAAAATTATTCAGATATGTCCACTTCATACTACCTGTGTTGGATCCGGGATGCTAAAGAATAGACCAACAGCAATCTGCACGTGTTTCATAGAAGTCAACTACTGCAGTCACAGTGGAATGCAATGGAAAACCATCTTAGAAGCCATCTTAAGGTGTGGTAAAGGCAAAGACTTTGTGATGGGATCGACGTGTTAGGTTGGGCTATGGTGTGCTCATGAATGAACAAGAATACAGACTGTCTCTGCCATGATTAGACAGAGCACTGGATAGATTGACTAAAACACCATCCAACACAATTACACACACTTGTCCTGTTTGGATAACCATACATTCAAATTGATAGCACGCTTGCCTTGTAAGCAACAGACTGTACGTTCGAGTCCCAGAGCTCCGATTTCATCACTTACAGTATCCTTTGATATGGAAACAGACGTTAAACTTTACTTTCGCTTTACAATACATACACAGATAAGGGTAGTACTTAGCGTAAAAGGGCATGCACTTGTACAGTTTGTACACAATAAACATACACAGTACATAGAGTGTACACTGTACACCAGTTGTGCAATCAGTTGGACATAACATGGTACTACAGAATAATCAACAGGCTTACCCAGATAGCATATTGAATAAAATGCATCAATCAACACTAGTCTCGGGCTTATAGCTTTGAAGACCTTTGATGTATCATGATTCAACTGCAAAATTATACTGTAAGACATAAATGAGTTTTCCAAAATACCTAAACTCCATTATACATAAAAAATTTGAACCGGCAAAACTATACTGCAAGACATAAAAATAGCTGTAACTCGAGTTACTATGCCGATGGAGTAATTTTGAAATAGTAAACAATTATAAAATAAAATCACGATTCTTGTGTTATACTGTAATTAAAAAATAACACTATTCAGTATTCCAAAGCATGGTGAAAAGACAAACATTAAACAAATCGAACACTTTAATGTAAATATAAAACTAGAAAAAATTAATGAAACATACACAACCTTAAAACTGTAAACTAACATGTGCAAAGAAAATTCTTGTGGATCTTTACTTATACAATAAAAGCAGAAATAATTATAATAAAGAATGCTCCTTTTAAAATTTATGTATTGTTTTAAGCATACATAAAATCCGACACGTTTCCTCAATTTCATATTGGCTGATGAATTAATTAAGGCTTTTTATGTGTCAAATGATTATTATAGGTGCATAAATTATTACTATTAAATTAGAGTGGAGATGATTAATGTAGGTCGAGACTTTTAACAGTATTCAAAATAATGTAGCCTAATTAAGATTAAATTGAGTTCAAAACTGTTTCCAGCCTGTGAATAAATCATAGATCACTTGATTCGGTTACCGTTCTAACATCATTTAGGAATATTAATATCACATTTGAAATCTAACAGATTTTCAACATGGAATCTAATATCATTTTGCAATGTTAAAATCGAACATGTAGAGGCTGTGGCCGGTTGTTCAAATACCAGTGGCTGCAAGAAAGACACGACACATTCTACAGATAAAAAATGCTCATTAGTGATCAGGTGGTTTAATGGTAGCACAGCATGTTTTGAAACCAGATGTTGGAAGTTCAATACAGGGTCCAGGCAGTCTTCAGATTGCTTTACTCTCCATTGATTCAACAGAACATTCGCTGGACATTTATCACAATATACTATGTACGACTATAACAGCTGATTTTTCGGCTTTAGTCTTTTAGTTGGTCTACTTTATTAAAATAATCATCAATTTCAATAAATGGAAGTAAATCGAGCATCGCATATAGCCAATTAGCTTTGTCTTTACTGCTATTACTACTATTTTAACTGTTTATTATTACTGTTAATCAGATAAACAAGTATTCATAAGTAATCAGCTGGAATAGAGTATTAGCAAGCATAAGGTTATCAACTGAAGCATGCAACATGCGTTAAATGTACCAAACTGATAATAGCAGCAACGAGTGACATTAAAACTGCATATACAAAGCCATGCATTATTCGTGCAGCGGCATATTAGTATATCTACAAAATACAATATCATACAAACAATATCTGATAAAACCTAGCAGTACTTATATGCAATAGAGACTATTTGCCAAAGAGTAAGCATATAGAGAATTATACAATAATTGGTCATAAATATTTGCATATATAAGCACAAGTGTGCCAATGTAAGTTAATATGAATAGAAGAGGATTTTCACACAAAATACAGCTAGAGTATATTTATAATTATTTACTTATGCCACTGTATGAATCTAACATATTACTATGCGAGCACAACAAGATGTACGTTTTGCAAAAATACTTTATAGTACCGCTTGCTTCCTTAATTATGTCAAGGCTACATATTATAAATGAACCAGCTATCATATACATATATATATATGTACAATACATATGTGCACTATGCACATTCTGTACAAGTGCCATTATATAATATGGTTATACCTATTATAACTACAAAAAGATTCATCCAATTTTCCTCTTGGCAGACATAAGCAAATATCAGTTGTAAGCATATTATATAATATTTCAATAAAATACAAAATGTGGCATTATCTTTCCTCTCTCGTTTTCATTTATTCTTCTTCATCTTCTTTTCTCGAAGCCTTTCTAGTTCCCAGATATTCTTCCTCTTCATCACTTGCAGTGCTAGCTGCCTCATGGTGGGGATGGTGCACAGGAGAAGTTGGGTTGCTCTTTACGCCTTGACCCTCAGACTCTCTATCTCCCTCATCATCGAAATTAATCAGCTGACCTTCAGCATGATGGCGTTCCTCGTGCCTGGGATATCCCTGGTCTTGGTCTTCCTCTTCTTCGTGGTGCTGTCTGCCATAGGATTGCTCCCGTTCGTAGTCATCATGACCTACTTCTTCATGACCTTCATAGTGGCCATGGCCTACTTCATGGTGCCCTTGGTGCTGACCTACTTCTTCATCATGGCCTTCGTATTGACCCACATCCTCATTACCTTGGTGATGTTGACCTAAATCCTCGTCGTGACCTTGATAGTGACCTACATCATCGTGACCTGCATGACGATGACCTTCATCATGGCGATGACCTTCAATATCTCTCTCCACCTCGTCCTCGTCACTGATGTCATGCTCCACCTTTGAGCTGTCATCTCTCTTCACAGCCACCAGTAGTCCACCATCACCAGCAGGTAGGTCTTCGGCTTCCTCCTCGTTATCATACTGGCTGTATCTGGCCTCGCTACCGCTGTGGGAGCTCCCGCTGTGGAGTGCCACGGAGGCTCCATTAGTCTTCACTGGGCTAGAGATTGGCTGGTGCTCATACACAGGGCTGACGCCGCCCTCAGGGGTGATACGGGCAGGCTGGGGGGAGCGGGGGCTGAGGGGGTCACGGGTGGGTGGGGCCTCATCCTCTGTCAGCTTGATCGGCTGCGTAAACAATCAATCCATTGATTAACAATAATTAGTCATAATAAAATAATTAATACAATGAAGAATTAATGTACATTTCCAAACACAAAGACGATATCAGGGACGTCCCACGCGAAATATGCAAGCAGCCCAATATCAACAGATCAGGCTTGCCAATTATGCATAGACCAGAGAGAAAGCGATGTCAACAGAGGTGCCAGTCATCAGCCAGTGCAGTCAGGAGAATCTAGAAATTATTAGCTAGCAACATCAATAATGCGGGCATAGGCACAATGCATTTACTTTCACTTTAACAAGGCAAACTTTTCCTAAAGAAAATGTTTCGGGAATTTTGGTAAGTCTAAAATTACCTAACTCCTTCAGTAACACTGCGTCTAACCGAAAATAATAGACAAAATGTATGATATATGAAATTCATACAGGCTACATTCGCTTTAAAACACCTTATTTCACTAATATGCCAGGACTTAATAAAAGTTTAATATTTCTGTATTTATTAATGCAATTATTATTCTCACACTAACTAAAATGTGCTAAATTATTTGATACTAGTGCTTTAAACATTTCCTGAATAGAAAAACTCTATACACAGCTACACATAGGCTTATACCTGAATTATAATGACATCATTGATATTTATTCAATAAATTGATAAAATCTGATAAACATTGTCTTCATTAGTTAATTGTTCTGTTGGCAGGGGCGTCTATCCCTATACCTGTATGGAGCAGCCTGCGCCATGAGAAAAGTTTGGGGAGAGTGGAAAAAGCCTAACTCCAACCAAAATTGAGGGGGGGGAGTGGAAAAATCAAACTTGTTCTAGTGTCAATAATTTATCAATATCGATGGTTGCAAGCAGTGGCGGATCCAAAAATGTGGCAAAAATTTCTTGGCTCGCTTTGCTCGCAAGTTTACGCTCTTGATTTTTTTTTACGTGCACAGAGCTATATAGCAACATTTTTGGGGAGGCTCCATTCCGTGAACCCCGATAAGGTTTTGGAACAAACTTATACCCCAGTTTTTTGGTTAATTTTGGAGGTGGGTGAATCATAAAGTCACACATAATTTGGAGGGATAGACGCCACTGTCCTTTGGTCTTTCAAAATTTAAGCTTGTGGTTATGTAGAATTATTTTGCAGTAAGCACATAATTTGAATAAATAAATATATATAATAAATATAGGTTTAATATTATGTTTCTGTTGGAGGCTTATAACACAGATGCCTAAATGGCTTTGTGATCTGGGCCATGACGTCTCTGTAATTGCTCGTCCATATTTCAGACTTGCAGGGGTCTAGCCACATTGGTTGGCATATGGCAGGCTAGGCTTCTCTACCCTTCACTGTTCAAAACGCTTCTGAGACTTAATTAAGAGTGCGCTATAAAAAAGTTTCTGAAAGATTGATGAACATTATGTCCTGGAATCAATCAATCACTAATTAGTATCCTACCTGTTTGGCAGCAGCAGGACTACTGGTGCCACCACCATTCTGTATCTCTTTGAACTTTGCCAGCAGAGCCCTAGTGGTACCCTGCTCAGGCAGCTCCGCCGTAACCACAGGCTCCTGAGCCTTGGGAGCTGATCCCTGCCCCTCTCCCCCCGCTGCTGTGGTGTAACGGGCCAACATTTCACGGGTTGAGGTGGCGGGGAGGTCGGAGGCGGCCCCATCAAGATCATCACGCCTGTTTGAGACATCGGCCTGACCAGCGGATTTCTCCCACTTAGAAGGGCTCTTCTGTTTGGCTGCCTGGGGCGCTGACTGCTGGCCAATCATACGAGTCAATACATTTAGTTGCTATTTATAGACTGCAGTGGTGAGTGGCCAATCATACGACTGTAGAGATTTATCTCCACCATAGTATACATTTAGTTTCTATTTATACACTGCAGTGGTGACCAATCTTGCATAGATTAGTCTGTAATAATAGCCTGTCAACCAAATGCGTTATCACATCACATTTCATATGTGAACTTCGACTATAATTTTCATTTGCAAATAGCTGCAATTAATTGGTTGGATATAACTGACCACTCCATGTAGAGCAATACTAGTTTAGCAAGTAATAAATTCATAATATGAGGATGCACAGAAATCTGCAGACAAACTGCAGCAAACCAGAAATTAATGTTGAATTATAACTTAACCATGCATGGGTCATGAAGCACTCTACAGAGTGGAGTTTATAAATATTTAGTATAGCACACAATAGTCATAAAGATATCAGACATGCATTATATCACACCAACACACACAAGGGTAGTTGTTTAAAAACACACAATACACACATTGCTAAACACATGTTTTAATAGCACGCAATAGTAACAAATCTTCATGCAGAAAATTCAAGCAAAAGTAGACAATCAAGACTCCAAGGAATTTGCAGAAGAACAGAGAGAAACCTGATCTGGAGAATCTATGCCTCAGAACACCGTGTGCATGTGCACCACACAAAGACCAGTATTATGCTGACCAGCAGTCGCAGCGAATCCATTTGAATCAACTACAGGGAAGCAGATGTTGCTAATAGCAGCCACTGATGCAACCATGCTGTCTTGAAACTGGCTATAAATTCAACTGACGATAATTGCGGCTTCTGACATTACAAAGTCTATCAAGCGCAAAACAAAAGCACTTACCCCAGCATTGGGCTGCAGCCCCTCGAAGGTATCTAAAATAGTGAAATAATAGCACATCCATGACAACAACAAATCATAATAAGTTAATACCAACACAAAAGGTAAGCATTAATAAACACCCTAAATTTTATGCAACCAAAAAAATTGCTCCATTGTGTTGAGACGTCTTGAAGAGAAGCATCTTGTGCTTTCTGAACCTTGACGCTAAACACACTCAAATCTACCTACCTATTTACTAAACTGGAATTATTTATTGAATTGAACTTATTTATTTAAACTTTATTCCCGTCATTAACATGGCAATGCATAGTATTGCATACTGCACAGAAAAGGCAAAATGGGATCCAAAAAAGTTAGGCTAATTAACTTTGGAGAGTAACAAACTTAATACCAGAATCAGACTATTCAAAGTCTATGTTGAAAGTATTTTACACAATGGTGAGCTTTGGAACAATAAGAAAAAATTAGAAAATGACATCAACGTCTTTAGAGGAACTTACGGTAATACTTTGAAAATTATAATTATTAAAGCAATACTATCCAATCCATACATATTACATAATAACAAAATATAGCACTGTATAATAGAATTCATGGCACTTTGGAGCCAGGCTATAAAAAATAGAAGATTTAGCTGAGTGGGCCATATGATGAGATTAGATGAATCGACACCTAGGTATGGAAAGCATTAAATGAAGCAACAAGAATAGCAAGCAAAAAAAAGAAAAGTTTCTATAAAACAGGAGTGAAAATTGTCAATGAGAACCTATGGAGCATTGATCTAGAATTAAATTTAGATAGTGATAGAATTAAATTTAGATTGTGATAGATTAAAAGAAGTGGCACAGAATCGAAACGAGTGGAATGGAATGATCAAAAGTAGCACCTCAAACTAGGCCTACTCCAGGCAGTTAAGTCCAACAGATAGCCTATATATCCAAAAAAGGCACTCCGGATCACGTGATGGCAGGAGCCATAGTATCAAACTCCAGGTCATTCAATAAATAAGACACCAGCACCCTTGAGCACGGGTGCGTATCAGTGCTGGAAGACATAAGATGATCCTATGCGGCTGCCATCACTTTAGATCAAGTGACGGCAGCCACATGGGATCAAATCCCGAACATTCAATAAATAATGACACCGGCACCCTTGGGCAAATGATCAATGGCATGGGTGCGTATCTATTATCTATGCCTGAAAGACGGAAAGCTAATCACCTAACAGTTCTTAAGACTGATTAGGCGATGTGTGCAAAAACCCTAGAAACCTGTCCTTGTTAAGACCGGAAATATTATATATATATATTATATATAACATATATATATTCACCAGGGCGCGCTGCTGTGTACAAACCTTTACCTCGCAAAGGCAATTCAGTAGCATTATAGCGACATTTTTAGGCTTCGATTCTAGTGGCCTTAGTGGTCTAGTGCCATAGCGCTGGACTGCAAGTCTATAGACCTGGGTTCAATTCTTGCTTACGTCTTTATATTTTGTTCAGGGTATTAGGGATGGTGGGTGTATTGTGTTAGTGTATAACGTTAAGTTTTAGTCTATTTCTCCTTGCATTCTAATGGGATTGTATAGGCATCTGCTGGGCGTGCATAGGCTTTATAAATTTTCCGGATATGACACTGGTACAGAAAATGTCGTTAAAAATTAATAGTTAATAAAGTCTACTAACCACTACCAGGCGGTCTAGTCTTCTTCTCCATGCCAAATCCCTCGTCATAGTTACCTGAAAAATAGCATCAATCAACCAATTGATTAATCAATCACACAATCAATTGATTAATCAATCAAGTAATCACTCAATATATTAAATCAATACAACAATTTACCGATCGTTGATCGATTGAACAGATAACAAGCCTAAATTTATTCTAGTCTATCCAATTCTCTTACAAACGGCAGGTCCAAGGTACCAATTTAGAGAAAGAGAGAGAGAACAATATTATACGCCTAACGTCCTACACAAGTCGACGAACTGAGGAATACACTGTACTGTGAACACCTGAATCGATGAATTGAGGTTTGCAGTAGAGCTGCTTATTGCCCCAGCAGCGGTGTAGTTGCCCAGACTGAGGACTTGATGTGGGAGCACTTGATAGATTGATTGATTGATTGAGTGATTGATTGATTGAAGTCATTGAACTAACCCTTAGTTCTGAACAGCTCGATGAAGTGAGGTTTGCAGTAGAGCTGCTTGTTGCCCCCAGCAGCGGTGTAGTTGCCCAGACTGAGGACTCTCTTACAGTGGGAGCACTTGAAGCAGGTCTTGTGGTAGACAGAGGAGTCAGCGATGATCTTCTCCATCTCGTACACTCTCTTGTTGCACTGCTTGCACGTCAGCACATTCCCAGCGTTCTGAGCCTGTAATACAAAATAACAAGGTAGGATAAAAAAGGCAACTACCTGGTCATTGAGTACAAGAGTTTCAGTGATTAGATGAACATCAAACAAGAAGTGATCAGATCCTCTGAAGTAAGAAACCTTTTGCAAACCATGACAGTTAACGCTCGGATTGGGCAGGACACGTGAAAGAAGAAACTCCCATTCCCACAATTCACCAAAAAGCGAACAAAGGATGAGGCACTTTATGTTGGAGAAATCGTGTTTCATCAGTCAGTCCCTGAAAAGCACGAATGACCATGACCAATTACCGGCTCACTGGTCTTTACCTGGTGACTTTAGTTTAACCTTAGTCTTCACCACACGTAAAGTGAGGAAGAGTAAAACGCGAGTGATATAGTGAACATTGTAGCGTAGACCGAAGAACAGTCATTAATAGCATGCCTAATAATCACACACATGTGACATCAGCTTACTAGTCATTAAATTTAGTTGTTTGCACAATTGATGTAAACGTAGGTACAGCTCTTTATTGTCTACATATTTTGGCTTAATTCCAGCGTTGGATCCGAGACACTCGAAAACTGATCAAAAGAAAGTTGCACGTGTTCTGCATAAGCGGATTAACGTAGTTACTGAGGAAGGCTATGGGAAAACTTCAGATCTGCTCTAATTGAACATAGGGTTCATTTTGGCAGAGATGGCAGCAAGTTTTATGATGAGATCGACTTGTTGAGTTGATCGATCGACGGTGTGCTCACTTATGAGCCGTCAGGTGGACAGTGTGGGAATTTTGCCTTGGACCGGCCATGTGGCAGATAAATGATATGGATATGGCCTGAGCCGCGTGATAAAGTGATTAACACGTTTTGATCCTGTTCCAGAGCTAATTCGTTTCAGCTTAGTGCGGAACTGTTACTGGTGGAGCACACACGTGAAATGGACAATAAACTAACATTCACATCTTTCTTATAAATAATGCGGTATCAAAGTAAAACAGGCGCTAAATCTGCCGGAACAATGAACAAGAATATGTGAGAAACCAACGATCAATCAATCAATTATTTAATCAATCCAAAATCGTTCGTTCATTCAATTAATCAATCAGTTTGTCCATCTTCCAATCATCGATCAAGCAATATCCTACATTTAATATTTAGTGCACTCCTAACTAAAGACCGTTTATAAGCGTTGTAGCAGGCTTACCTTGTGTAAATATATTATATATTTTCATGCAAAAATACTACTGGCGGTAATATTAACAACAGTTAATCAGAATAAAATAGATCAGATCAACAAAAATCTAGGCAAATATTGAGCACACTTATTACGTTTTTATACAATAATACATTAACAGACATATCAATCAGGGCCCCCATTGAGGGAGGGGATGAAGGAGCGGCTCGCACTATGATTGAGGCTGCGGGGAGGGGGAGAAGTGTTGTGATTACCAAAAATGAAGAGTTTGGGGAGGAAACAATCATATATTTGACTCTTTTTATTTGGGGGGGGGGGAGCGTTCCAACAGACTTTGGTGGGATGGGGCCCCTGACAACAATTGATACAAAACAAAAAGTATAAAATTCTGATCAAATTTATCGATTGGTACAGCCTGGCGTACACCAGTTGTATATCAAGCATAAACTTGAATCAAAGCAATCATTATTAATAAGCCACGTTAAATTCAATCAATCATTGAGATTGAATTTATCGAATTAATAGCTTAGCAAGTTTAGGAAGAAGCTTAGTTAACCACTAGACAATAGTGATTTAAAGTTATCACAAGGTTTGTTGCACTCAATGTTAACAACTCGGTCATTACAAAATCTCAAATAAATTTAACATTAATAAATAGTTAAGAGTTCCGGCATGGAAAGAGAGAGATGCCTAAGGAGTAAGAACCAAGTGTATTTTTATTTATTGTTAGGTTGACGCGGAGCCGCAACAGCTTGTGATGAAATGCTTAATCTTGAGATGATTCAATAGTGAAATATTAATTAATTAATCTGAGTTCGTGTTCATTTTCGTTAACCAGCCTAATAGAAACAAAACCTAAAGAGACATCTGTGAGACGTGGACGTTAAATATCACAATTATATATTGTTTTCTATCCCTTTCACCTCGCCTTCGGATGAGAACTCTCACAATATTATAGCCTGACTGTCTGGACATCTCAATAATTATTGACCAAATGTTATGATTCTATCTCGATCTATTTGTTTCTTTCACAAGCACGTGCCATGCCTGACAGGCGAACAAAGAAGATAGGCTGAGACAAAGAAGCCCATGAGAGCCTACGCTCTGGATAGGTAGTTGTCAGTCATAAAATATACTGTCACCGCACCGAACCATGCAATGCCGACTCATTACAAACATGAACGTTCATCAGAGTGATTGCTAACGTTCCTGGACCGCTTAGACCGAGTTATTCTTCCTTGTGCTGTTGGAGACGTCAGTGCCGGATTTAGGCCTCACAGCGCCTGAAGTACTAGTGCAAGGGGGCCCCACAATCAGGCGCAGATTTATGGGGGGGGGGGGATCATGCTCCGCTTTACCTGACGAGGGAACCATGCCCCCCCCCCCGTCAATATCTCGGTACACTTTTTTCACCCCTCGAATTTGCATTAACATGACTAAAAAAATTGAGTGTTCTTCAAGAAACAAGTGTAGGCTCTACTGTGTAGGCGCTTTCGCAAGATCTTAAGAAATTGTGAAAGCCAAGAGAGCCCCTAAAAATTGCGCTTTAACTACACGCAACTGTGTGCAAAAACGCAAACTATTTCGAACGAGAAGGGAGCAAAAAAAGTTGCGACTCTTCGCAAATTAAAGACCCCGCTAAAAATTTTCTAGATCCGCCACTGCCCACAATGGTTTGTGGGCAGTGGCGAAGAAAATAACCGAAATTCCATGCCATTTTAGATGATAAAATCTAATCCTAATGTAGTAATACCTCATTTGTTACAATGCCCGCTGGATAATCTTTAGATAATCACAAACTCTCATACATGTAACTTTATTTATCTATTTATTTTGCTAGTTTATTTGTATAACAAGTCAGAAGAAAGTCACGAAACGGACATCTTATTTCAATATTTAAGTGCAGATCAAAACTATTAGAGAACTGAAGCATCGAAACCACGTTGGAGCCATTTGAGGATAGCAAAAAATAGGGAAATCTCGGGGGATCCCTTTTACCGGCAGAGCCCTCCGCACGTGAGGATAGTGCTTCATGGTAAATCCGGCCCTGACAACAGCATGGCAATTATTTTTCTCAGGCGCAGTGACGGATTTAGTATTTTTTTGAGAGGGGACAATTTTTTAACATGCATTTTTCCGAGGACAGCAGCTCATCTAGGGGAAGGGCCCGAGGGGGCGGGCAATGATCAAATATAGGCATTTATTTCACAATATCTAAGTACAGTCTCTGTACAGATCAACACTATATTAAGAACCGAAGGAAGCCGCGAAACCATGTTAGAGCCATTTGAGGTACAAAAAAGTTAGCAAAATCTCGGGGGGGGCCTTTGGCCGAGGGGCCCTCCGCACGTGAGGATTGTGCTTCATGATAAATCCAGCCCTGATAGAATGATGAAACAGACGTTAAACCAATATTATTTGATTTGAAATAATAAATGCTTTAGATGCAAGTAGATAAAAATGATGCACTATGACCTCCCATGTCCGAATGGGGCAACGAACTAGAAAAAAGAAGACTGTTCGCTTGAGTTGACGACACTTGGTGCGCTCTTACTAAAAGTACTCCCTGGACAACTAGGGCCAATTTCTGAACTTCAAGTAACGTATTTCAAGCCATTGGTTCCGAAATAATTTCCGGTCATCACCGTTATAAGATTGTTAGCATTATCTGTGTGTTACCACCGTTGCCTAATAACCACCATAGATAATAAATTAGAAATGACGTTTATAAACCGGCACTAAATTAGTCGAATACAAAAACGCGACCCTTCTATCTCGCCACCAAATACGATACTAAACCTTTAATTATTTTTATTTCCAGTCATTTCCAGTTTAATATTTTAGTTACAGTTATTATCATTAATCAGCAATCAACGTTGTTATGCCACTCGCCCGAACTCAATAACAACAGAACGTTGACAGAATAGCGCTGTCTCACCCAGGCCACAGTCGCATGGATGGAATGAATCACGCTGAATCCGATACGGAAGCTGTTTCCGCTTATTTCCTCTCATCTTATTAAACGGATTGCGGCGACTATAAACTAAGCCGCCCTATTTGTTACAGCAGCTGCTACTAGAGATGAGACTATAAACTAGGCCGCCCTATTTGTTACAGCAGCTGCTACTAGAGACGAGACTATAAACTAGGCCGCCCAATATATTACAGCAGCTGCTACTAGAGACGAGACTATAAACTAGGCCGCCCAATATATTACAGCAGCTGCTACTAGAGATGAGACTGACCATTGCTGCTGTTCGGAAATAGGGTTTCAGAGATGTTTATGGAATACATTTTAAATATAACAAAAAGCTATATGATAATATAATGTGAAATGGGTGATCTATGGAGTTCTCATTAATTTAGTAAGCGTGATGACAGACTGTGAGGAGTAGGAATGTGTATATTGGGCCTGCCATTTGGCAGTAAACTAGAGAGAGAGGGAGAGAGACAGAGAGAGAAAGTATGAGTATTTTATGCTAATCCGATAAGAATGCTACGATCTAGTAATAGTGTGAGAGTAACGGTGTTGACTATACCGCTTTGCCCTGCACTGTTTCAAAAAGCGCCTCTGAGATACAAAGATTATATAGGCTCAATAAGAAATTTCCCTTTTTGAACAGTATGATCGAATATGATAACAGTGCTGACTCACTAGCCAACTGTCTCACAGGTTAATCCCCCTACCCCCACCCCTACCCCGTGGGGTGGGGGTGGGGGTAGGGCGATTAGACTAGACAGTAATAGAGATGTGGGGGGGTAGGTCCTTGACACGGGGAGACAGGGGGTGACCAGTGGGCCATGGTGGCCATAGAAGCATAGGGGTTTCGGTGCGAGGAGGAGAGGGGAGGGAGGGGGTGTGAAGGGGTGGAGGTAGGGGTGTTCAGGCAGAGAAATTGTTAGAGCAACACTCGTGACTCATCAACATCCTGAGCGACCCTATGACTAATCGCTGGTCAATTCATTGACCCGCAGCCACCGCTTGACGCTAGTAGAGCAATGTCTCTATTCTATTAATTATATCACACAGGCTGTGGCCTTAGGCTGCAATGGTTACTTCGCTTTCCATTGTTCATTTAGCGCTACTCTAGCATTTTGCAAAGAGCAGCGCTTTATAAAAATACTTACTGATTGGTCGAGTATCTGTAGCGAGCCGCGATACATCATAGAAATTAAATACTTCACCTTTCTGATCCCCAGTGTCGCAGCCTGCTCGTGGTGGGGATGCCAGCTGGCTTGCCAGCTGCAATTTGCGACTTCTTTCCCGCC
>JAQFZF010000805.1:0-15865 GCA_034695365.1 Enchytraeus norvegicus | reverse complement strand
CTCTCCTTCAGCACTAGCTACATCTTTTCTTAACTTCTTTAATGATAAAGTTACCAATCTCTGTGCAAAAATACCTTTATCATTTGATCATATGTTTTGTAATGCTGGCAACATCCTTTCCACACCTCCTCGATTTTGATTTTATTAATGTTATTGTTTATCAGCTTTTACTAAATATCAAGAAATCTAAATATCTTAATATCTAACATCATAATAACTAAATAACCAAATAACTAAATATCTAACATCAAGAGAGGAGCGTATTAACTTCGGAAAATACTTTCCTCACTTGACAAGAGTTCTGCATGGTATTAGATAATGCTCTTGTCCACTCTAAGATTGATTACTGCAATTTTTGCTTAATGGTCTTCCTAACACTTCTACTAACTTAACTTAGCTGGTATATATGGACGCAGGCTTTCACCTCTATATCCACATCCACACTAGAAAATGATTAAAAACACAATCTAGATAAAAACTTTGCTAAACATTGCAAAATATACTATATTTACTATATCTGCTTCCCAGTTGTAGTAAAGCTCCTGGGATATCCAGACTTCATCCAAATTGTTCTTAAAACCATTATCATTATTTAGTTACTAAGAGTACAACCCGATTTGGCAGTTTGTACTTCTGTACTTTAAGGTTGGGATCTCTAAAAATCTTAGTCTGTCATTATAGCTTATTAACTTACAACTTCTGACCATTCTTGTGCACGTTTCTGAACCCTCTCAAGATCAAAAATTATCCCTATCCAATTAGGATTCCAAATGGAGTTCTATCGTCTGCCTTCAACACCTGCAGAACTCTTTAGCACGTGTTGTCTGCAATACAACAGAATTTCGCTCTCATACAAACCAAAACTTCTAACTTGATACTTCTAAAGGGTCTACATTTTTTTACACAAATTTGTGTTTCTTTCCAGAAAGGTTAAGTTCTAGGAGCACACTCTCATATGTCTGGGGATCTCCTACGATAGAATTCCGGTTTGGCTTCATCAATTAGATTTTCCAGGATGGGGCTAGGGGGTGGCGCATGGCCCCCAAATTGTTGAGTTTAGAAGCATCAAATTCACTGTTTAAATGTCACTAAATTAGATTCAAATGCAATGGGGTTTATGTTGGTGGATGTTTAGAAATTTATCTAATATTTATGTCATTTGAATCAGTTGGAATAATTGCAGTCAGTGCAAATATGCTCGAATAAGGTCAATGACATTTAACAAGTTAAGTTCTCTAAGGTTATATATCATGGACTATGGGTGTTAATTCGTCTTTTTTGTATTTTGACTGACTGGTCTGTTAGTCAATGGCATAATTAATTCTGGAATAATTACCATCAGTTTGAGTCTGCTCAAGTTATGTTACGTTATAACATAATTTATCAACTTAAGAACTCTAAGGTTAAACTAATATCAAGGACTACCTTGGGTGTTTTGTAAATCATTTAAGCTCAATTTTGTGTTTTGCTGACTTGATTGTTAGTGGCGATTATATAAACTTACAGAACATGGTAATTGATGAACTTAATTTCTGGTTAATATATTCAACATTTTTTATACTGACATCCACTGACATCATCCTTGGATTACTCTATCCTTCTGGTAAATATTCTTAAATAATTCTTATTGGGCTCATATTCTTATTTACTATTATCGGTTTATGGATAAATGGACTTGCACAGTGTTGGACTAGTGTTGACCTCTGTTCTCTTTCAAGCTCAACACAATTTTGTAACTTGCCTAAGTTCTGAGTTTGAGGTTTGCTGCTATAGGTTTATTGGAGCGTGTCTAGAGGATTTGGCGCGACAAAGCTTTCTACAGCTCCGAGACCAGGAGCTGAAAGCTAACGATGTCGACACTTATGCCGCTCTGGTGAGCAACAACAACAACTTGCTCTCGCACGTCACAGACGATCTCAAGACCTTGGGTAGTCTCAACGTTCTTGTTTCTCTTCTTGGCTCCGCCAACACACGTTGTGCCAATAAGGTCAGTATGAAAGTTTCACAAAAGTTGATATAGAGTAATTCCATGCCAAATCAACCAATTTCAGAATAAAATCTGACATGACCATCTCCGATTTTGATAAAAATTGGTGAGTTTGTAGTTGACCATGAAAATAAAAATTCCGAAAATTTTAGATTTTTTGGTCAAGCGCTGTCCAAAATACGGGTTGGCAAAGTTTGACTGAAACGGTCGGAACCGAAATGGTCAAACCTTCATATCTTGGCTCCTATCTGACTTACAGAGTTCATCTTTATATCAAATTAAAGGTAATTGAAAGATCTATTTGAACAAATAGAGTAAAATCCTTTGCAACATTAAATGGATCAGAAAAAAGCAATTCAAAACCTTATAACCTTGACCCCGGAAAAACTTATTATTATTATTTTTTCCCCATTGATTTGCCTCACCATAACCTACAATCTGTGAAAAATTTGAAATTGGGTTTCTTTTAGTTTTCTTACAATTAGAAAAAAACGACACTTAATCGAAAATAAAAATCGTTTGACATTACACTTGCCAAATTTTATTAATATAATGGTAGGAATTATAATAATGGTATTTCTTGTTAATAAAATTGCATTTAAATTTTATTCAAACAATTATTGTAAAAAAACTAAAAGAAACCCAATTTCAAATTTTTCACAGAATGTAGGTTATGTTGGGGTCAATCAATAGGAAAAAAATTAGAGAAATTAAAGAATAAGTTTTTCCAGGGTCAAGGTTACGAGTTTTAGATTTACTTTTGTCTGATCCATTTATTGTTGCTAAGGATTTTACTCTATTTGTTCAAATAGATCTTTCAATTACCTTTAATTTGATATAAAGATGAACTCTGCAGGTCAGATAGGAGCCAAGATATGAAGGTTTGACCATTTCGGGTCCGACCGTTTTGGTCAAACTTTACCGACCCGTATTTTGAACCACGCTTAACCAAGAAATCTAAAATTTTCGGAATTTTTTTTTTCATGGTCAACTACAAACTCACCAATTTTTATCAAAATCGGAGATTGTCATGTCAGGCGACCTAGTTGATTTGGCATGGAATGCCTCTATATCCAATGATTGTATACATTTCACTGCACTTGAAGCACCAATTTTAATAAAATTTGGATCTGTGTGAAAGATGTAACCTTAGCTAAGTTTAACGTGTTTTTCTGTATCGAAGGATACTGTCAGACACAAACCCGACAGGGACTCGAACCTGTGACCTGCTTATCAAGCAAGCGTGTAACCGACTACACAATCCAACTGGGATGTTGTGCAAAATTTGATTGCATCTCCATTTCTCTTAAATAGTTAGAGGAGTTCTAATAAAATTTCCACCTCTCTTAGTATTAGTTATAAATATAAGGAGAGTCTTGTAGATAACAGCAGCACAGTGGCTTGTGTTGGGTCCGGGAACTGAGGTGGTTTTCCATTTCCTTCCTCAGTATCTACGATATTAGGCTCTTATGAAGATCGTATAGTTATCGATGAGACTAAAATATTCTCAAATTTCCAGTATTAAACAAATTTAGAATTCTTGGTTGAATATTAAATTTAATGGAACTGCAATGTACTGATATTTAATAGTTTGTTAATTATTTGTTAATTATTATATAATGTATTATACAACATTATTGCATCATTAGCACACCTCACAAAGCAGCAATTTCTTAATACTTAACCTGACAACAGCTGCACCTACTATGTTCAGAGATTATGGTTAGTGTTATGATTATAATAATTATTAGAGACTAGGTGGCTCATAGCAGCATTGCAGCTTGTGAAATATAAGGTCTCGGGTTCAATGCCCAGTTTTGGAGACCTTCAAGAACTTTGCAAGCCTGAAGCAAGATGCGTTGCTGTCCATTGCTATATTACCAGCAGTTGGCATACATTAAATTGCAAAGACACGTTCTGACGACTGCACTAGCTAGTCAGATTTGGAATCGAATCAGGGTTTTTTGCCATATGGGGAGAAAAATTGCCTGTGCAATTATATAAGTAATTTTTTATAAGTTAGTCTTGCAGCATACATGTATGAAATTATTAATAGGCCTAATTCTACTGATATTTTGCTCGAATGATTAACAGTGATTTATTTGTTTATTTGTGGATATCAGTTTTTATTGATTGATTGATTGCCAGATGTGTAAGTATTTGAGATACTAAGCAAATGAACATGATTGATTGATTGATTGATTGATTGACACGCAGGTATTTGAGATCCTCTCAAGCCTATCTTAGAGGATCCACTTACAGCTAGTCTCCGTGATTGATTGATTGATTGATTGATTGACACGCAGGTATTTGAGATACTCTGTTAATCTATGTGATTGATTGATTGATTGATTGATACGCAGGTATTTGAGATACTCTGTTAATATATGTGATTGATTGATTGACACGCAGGTATTTGAGATACTCTGTTAATCTATGTGATTTATTGATTGATTGATTGACACGCAGGTATTTGAGATAATCTCAAGCCTGTCTCAGAGACTCCACCTTCAGCTAATATATATGATTGATTGAATGATTGATTGATTGACACGCAGGTATTTGAGATCCTCTCAAGCCTATCTCCGAGACTCCGCTTACAGCTAATCACTCATCGTGGCGCAGACAGCCAAGGTGAAGGTCACGACATGACGAGGGAGCGCCGGATAATAGAGGACCTCGTGCTGCTGCTGACGATGTGCGCACTACACCCAGCATTCATTTTCAGTCAGCGCGTTCACCTGCACGAGATACTTACTGATCTGCGGCAGATACTCATAGCTTGTGGCCTTATGGTGCGTACTCCTTTTTTAAATCTGTAAAATGCATAATATTGAGTCATTCCATGTCAATTTAACCATATTTAGAAACAAAATTGACATGACCGACTTGGATTTTCCTAAAATTTTTTATACTTATTGTACCAGTTCAGATAAGTAAAAATCCGAAATTTTGTGTTTTTTGGCCGCGCGTTGTCAGCGCAGCGTGCTCATGAAGTTTTGCCAAAAGTGCATGACCTACAATCTTTAAAAATCTGTATCTCAGCTTCTACTATAGGTAGAAATAAGGTATTTGTGTCATATTGTAGCTCTTTTAAAGCTCTATTTAGATAAAATTGTCATATTTAATTCAAGTGCAATGATTGTAGTGAAATTGAAAAAGTGAGTATCTTGACCTTGACCTTAACCCCAACTGGAAATTTTAAAAATCTGAAAAAATTCTCATTTGAAGCCATGGATGTCATAGACATTCACTGAAAAAATTGAAGTGGGATCTCTGATAGTTTTCTTGCTGGATCATCAAGTATAATATAAGTATAAACAAAATATATGTTAATGCACACCACTCTTTGAATTCATGGTTTATAATGAAGCAATTATAAACAATTGCTGATTTGGCATATTCTCAACTTATATATACTTAGTGATCCAGCAAAAAAACTATCAGAGATCCCACTCCAATTTTTTCAGAGAATGTCTACGACATCCATGGCTTTTCCAGTTGGGGTCAAGGTCAAGGTACTCACTTTTTAAATTTCAATATAATCATTGCACTTGAATTAAATATGACAATTTTATCTAAATAGAGCTAAAAGAGCTACAATATGACACCAATACCATATTTCTATCTATAGTAGCAGCTGAGATACAGATTTTTGAAGATTGTAGGTCATGAACTTTTGCAGAAACTTCGCGCGTGCTGCGCGAACAATACGTGACCAAAAAATTAAATATATCGGGTATTTACATATCTCGAATGGTATAATAAGTATGGAAAATTTTAGGAAAATCCAAGCCGGTCATGTCAATCTCAATGGTTGAGTTGACATGGAATGACTCTATTTTCACACTTGACATCCGCACATGTATGCTAGTTTCCTTTCTTAGCTGCTAGTTTCCTTTCTTAGATACTTACTGATCTGCAACAGATACTCAGAGCTTGCGGTCTTGTGGCTCGTTTTCTTTTTAATCCGTATATATTCATACTTGGCACGCGCACATGTTTCCTTTCTTGTTTGCGTGTTATTATTTTTATCACTCAATGATTAATCATATCTTTGCCCGCAGTGGCCAAAGTGGTTCGAGTGTAGCAGGCGGAATGCTAAACACTCAGTCAGAGCAGCTAGAACGCTTTTCTTAGCAGCCGGAATGCTTGGCAGAGCTGCCGGAACGGCGTTCCAGTGCGTTCCGGCTCACTTTGACCACTGTTTGCCCATGACCACTCTGGTAGTAGGGGGGATTATACGACTCGAAGCTACTATTAAGTTTTTCTCCCTTCTTCACAATTCTCGGTTTGACGGAGTAAGACTTGTAGTGCCATATGTATTGTATATTTGTAGATATTATATTGTAATACTGTTAGTACATTTGTAACAAATTCTAAAATGAAAGGTGTATTCCTTCAAATAAAACCGTGCCTCTTTTAATTTAGGTTTTACGCCTCAATATAAAACTAACATTCAATACATAATTAATTATACTGTAAATCCTATATTGTTGCATTGTAGCCGTGTTGTATCCGACAATCATAAGAATAGACCAACCAAAAGCTGCACGTGTTTCTTAAAGGCCGACTAACATAGACACTGGTTAAGGAGATTCGCAGAAAACAAAATTAAATAAATTATCTTCAAGAACATACAAGCAGTTGTATGTCATGGACCTGCCGTTAGGCAGTGCACTGAGAGAGAAAGAGATTTTATTGCAATGTATTGTAAGTACAATGAAGATTTAATGTATGGTTCCTCACCCGAAGGCGACATCAGGGACGTCTCAAGCAGACTCTGCAACTGTAAGTGGTTCTATACCACCAGAACACACTTGCCAAAGTTCTTCTTCTTTCAGGTGTCCTGCCTGTTCCCAGCTTTGACGGTCATGGTTTTTCAAATATCTTGTGTCTTCAGCAAAATCTAATCATTTCTACTTCTTCAACGTTCATCAATTCACTGAGACTCTTAGTAAATAGGTAATTCTTTGTCTTCCTTTACTACGCTTTCCTTCAATTCTTCCGCTTATTATTTATACTTTCTGTTTCGTTATTCGTTATAGCGTGACCAAAAATGTATGTTATTTGTATTGTATTGTAATTTCTCTCAGTATTTGTTGATAATTGTATGTTATTTGCAGCGTGATAGTGTTACACATAAGGATCAGGCTATAGAGACTGAACCAGAGCTGAAGATGCACTTTGTGCCTGAACCCTACACCAACCAACCTAAAGCCAACTGTGCATCCTGTGTGGATGGTGGTTAGTATTGTAGATCTATGATTAATTAATCTCTCTCTCTCTCGCTGTTAGTGCACTGCCTAATGGCAGGTCCATGGCCTACAAATGTAGAGTTTGTGTGCTATATATTTTCTTGGAGACAATTTTGTTTTCTGAGGAGTCTCTTTAACCAGTGACTGCATTAGTCGGCTTCTACGAAACAGGTGCAGCATTCTGTATATTAGAATTACTATTTATATTAGAATTCTAGCGTAGCTTATACAAGATTTAAATCGGATCCCTAGTATCAGCAAATTCTGTTCATCGGTTAAATCGATAAAATATTTGGGGGTAAGGAAGGATAAATAAGGTATTTATATATTATCTGTTGCTGTTAAACTCAGAGATGAGTAAAGTCTTGCATCTGTAGTGTGATCAATGAGTAATCTCATTAAGTAATAGACTTGTACTTATAAAAAGTTTAATTGATACTAATGGCTTGAATTTGTCATTAGATTAATCGATTGATGTTTGATTTGTTAAAATTTCTACGACTTATTTGTGCTGTTGTTTACAGCCTGCGCTATATCAATAGAAGTTCAGTGCAGTTACAATCCAGAATATCTGCTCCAGGTAACATTCATGATTATATCTAGCACTTTTACTTTACCAATCAATCAATCAATCAATGAGGATTTTGTGTCTGGTTCTCCACCACAAGGCGAAGTCAATGATGTCGTTGTTTGTTGATAATTAATTGTTTATCAGCTGCAACATTAAAATAAATATTCCAGTAAGTCTCTGTAAGTTTGCGTGACATAAATATTAATATTTTTGCTTAGACATAATTTATGCTTAATTAATATATTGAGAATAGTAAATATTATTTTCCGTCAATTTCAATAGCTTTATATCAGACTATATATGTCATTCCATGGTTTCCATGGAATTGATTTTATAATATATTAGTTTACTGCATCATATGATGAATCGGTGTATGGTAAAGGTGGTGTGCTATATTCGTTACTAAACTGGTAGACTGAGTGATTGATTGATTGATTGATTGATTGATTGATTGATTGATGTTCAGGTTGTTTGGTCAAACAATGTGAGGACAGAAGTGAGAAGATCTACGGAGGAATTGAAGACTTTCCACGACATTGTATGTTAAGCATGTTTATCGGTGTTACGATGAAATTATTTTGAGACGTTATATTGGAGTAATCATATAAATATATCATTAGATGAATTTATATGATTGAGTATTACTATGGTGAAATTATACTATAACGCGCATTCGGATATATATTTACTATTCTTATTCTTTTGTATTCCCTGTACGGTCTGGGCATTGCAGGTCGTGTGTCATCTATATATATCTTTTTATCTTATATTCTTATCACTGTTGTTTGGTTTTTCCAGCCCTAAATAATCACTGACCCTTTGTAAAGATAATTATTGTCATTCTGTTTAGTTTATCTTATTTATATAGTTTTACTTCCAGTTTTGCTTCCAATTTTTATCTATGTTTACACTTTCTATTTAAAATACTGATGTCGATTTTAACGTCTGTTTCGCGGCCTAACGGCTACATCCGAATGGGACACTTAAAACGTTTCTAGCCAGTTAGCATAATTTACAATTACAATTCACTTTCTATTGTCATGATTGTCATGTCGGCTGAGCTGGGAATCTTTGTCACGCCTCGAGCCATCACTCGATCCTGAAGCAGACACACTAACCGCTTCACTAAATCCCCGTCGGCTTATTTGTTTCTGTAATCTTATTTGTTTATTCATTTGTTTCTGTAATCTTATTTGTTTATTTATTTGATTCTGTAATCAGGTGGAACAATTTCTGCAGGATAATGAAGTGTCAAGTTCTCTCTCCTTTCTGCCAAACTTTTCTATCGGTTAGATTTTCTTTAACAATTCTATCTTTATAATTTTTAATAACAGTGAAAGCTTCTGTGCTCACCACTGAGCATATTCATATTTAGAAAAGCAATTTAAAAGACTGAAACAGGATTCTTTAACAGGTTAAAATTATGAATAAGATCATGTAATTAAGTTTTTTTGGGAATTGAAATATGATTTAAATAGCTTTCTTCACTATTTTTGCTACCTTAATGAGTAGCAAGCTTGCCTGATAAGCAGGAGGCCACTAGTCTAATTTCAGCCGAGTCCTTCTCTGACAGTGACCTTGAACACGAAAACAGACGATAACTATGCTTTACAGCCTTGGCCATATTATTACATGTTATTATACAGGGGAAGGGTGTGTAATATGGACCCCCTAAGGGAGAATTCACTTTGCGTCGTCATTAAGCTGAATTGTATTTAAGCTGTAAACTGAATTTGTAATGTTTTACAGGCAGTATATTGTGATTCTTTACATGTTGACACCAAAAAGGAACGGTTCAGGGCATTAATAAATGAGAAAATACAATTTTAAATACTCCGCAAGTGGTCCATATTACACATACCGTCGTGTAAAATGAACCACCATAATAATCATCTCCAACTTGCCTAAAAACCATCAAAATAAATATTGCTAAAATACTAATTAACTACTAGAAATGAACAATTGTAAGAAAGAAAATTTGGGCACTAAATAAATACATGTGAACAAATTACCATTTGCCAAAATTCTGTATTATTTATTCTACACTATAAAATTTTAACGACGTTTCTGATATCATCGTGGGGCAATTAACGGACAGCTAATATGAACTCAATGACCAATATTAACCTACGTATAGCTAGTGTAAGAATAATATATGGAAAACAGGCGATATTATGAAAGTTGAAGATGGTCCATATTACACACTTTCCATCAGATCCAAATTACACACACATGTGATAACCCAGAAACGAGTCTGCGATTTTTACAACAAAGGTTCTCGGAAAATAAGAATTACCACTGGAGCAAAACTACTTAAGAAAATTCAGAACTCCTTGTTTCAATCTGAGCATACATGCTCTTTACATAATGAGCTTTTTGCATGAATTAATCGCCATTTTTCTACGTCATCAGATTTAATGATCACATGACTCGCAGAGCCCTCCCATTGGTCAGATGCAGGACGAGACAGCACACTGAACAATGGGAAAGCAACGGTGAGTCACGTGATCGATGCAATTTTATTTAAATTATTACTTTAACTGCCAGCTGAAAATAGCTCATTGCTCATTTGTCAGTTGACAATGATAATTATTATTTGCTAGCTTTAGATCTTATATTCGTCAATCCCATTCTATGGAATTAGCTTAAGCCTAATCTAGAAAACCGGGAGCTGCCATGATTGTATCATTGTTTATTTATGGATGTTATTGTTCCGGAAAAATAAATACCCAGAAAATGTTAAAAAAAGTGCGTCTGTTTTCTCTATATCTATGATGGTTATGTTAAACAAAGCGCTTTCTACTAATCTTATGTTCTCATAAGAGAGGTTACGACGGTTTTGTGCTATTGCCATCACAAGTGCATGTGAGCTAGCTTTCGTAAATTAAAAAACTGCAATCTTTCCCATAGTTACTATGCTAAAGGGCCAACAATTCAGTAAAAAGCTAAAGCCGAATTTAACGTTAGTTTCACGGCCCGATGGCTACATCAGTGACGGGAGAGCCCTGGGATTCGAACCGCAGACCTATTGATCCGCAGTCCAGTCACAAAACCGTTACGCAACCGGCTCTTGCCAATGGAAGTTCAGTTGTTAAGTATTTGTATCATTGCATGACATTAATACAAATTGTTGCATTTTGACGTTTCCGACATCGGCTTAGGGTGAAGAGCCGGACGTTAAATCTTCAGTTATTGATTGATTAAATGTGTAGCAGTTTGGATAACGCACTCTATCGTCATATATGAATTGCTTTATTGGAAGACTACACAGTATCAAAGTGGATAGTGAATTCTTGGATTATTAGAGCCATGACAGAATTGTACATGAAGTATATTACTACAGAAAGAGTTAATTAATAAAATTTCATTTTCACAAGAATTGGTACAGACGGATACTATCAGATTCTGACATATTATGTAGAAATAGCACGAATTGCATGACAAGGTAGGTACTATGCAATGTCATAATGTGTCATAGTAGTACGGTACAGAGAATTATACGTTTAATGAACTTGATATATTTAATTAAAATCCATAAATAGCTTCATACGCTCCCAAGGATACAAATACTCCATACGGATACTCGTTAGCAGATACTCGCAAGATGTCGAAATTTAAGAACCTGTCTTGTATGACGAGGCGTCCCTGTCATCGCCTTCGGGTGAGGAACCAAACGCTAAATCCTCATTGTATTGTATTGTATTCGCGTGTACTCGAGCTGCGCTCGAGACCATGGGACCAATGAATTCCACCGGAGCTGAGTTTGTTAGGGACATTGGAATGGGAAGGCTCAGCGGTCCGGGGATTCACGAGAGACTGGCTTCCTCTGGTAGAGACTGCCAATTACCTTGCAGCGCTTTAATGATGTTTGTTTTAGGGGTTGCTTGCTTTGGATTATGTAAATTGTAGTTAAAATTGTTTTTAAAAAAAATTAATTTGTTGAGTTAAAGTAAAAAAGTAGCTTACATGCATTTCTAATTAAAATTTAGACGTCGTATTATTCGACGTCATTCTATTAGTATTAATTAAACCAACAATAACGCAACAATGACCATCACAATCACAGCACATGAAGACGTACAATCTTGCAGTTAAAGAGCACACTGCATTATAGCATAACATCAGGTCTCTTATTTAAGGATGACGTCAGCGACGGACCTGGCTAGGTACCAAACTCGTGACCTCTTACTTGCAAGGCAAGTCTGCTGCCTAATAGACAACTCAACCGAAATTTTATAAAGTCGATTATAGTCTACTGATAACAAGAAAAAGGTTAAATTTACGTGTGGTAAAGGCATAGCCTTTTGATGGGATCAACTTGATGATAGATAGAGTGCTCATTCGTGAGCTGGATAGCAGACTGTGTTTCAGAATATGTATCTTGGACCTACCATTTGGAGTGCACTAGAAAGAGAGAGAGAGAGTAACTAAATCCTATTAATATAGGCCTAATTGAGATATTTAACTGAATAAGATCGCACAATTCTTTTCATTTTTGGATGTCAACTAACTCTAGGGCATAGTGCACGGCGATTAAGTACACACTAGTATTGGTTTTTCAAATGATAATAAATCATGTTGTATTATTTGAACTTCCGGCGATATTGCTCAAAGTGTCCATTCATGAAGATCCAGATGAATTAATCACTAGTCCAATATTCTACGAAGCTAAAGAATAACACTCACAGCTATTACCATGATATATCCTCAGAAGTCGCCATGTTTGAACTATCAGAACTAAATGTAGGTCAGCCCCTCAGTGTACTGCCTAACGGCAGGTAACCGATAACTGCACGTGTTTCGTAAGAGATGACTAAAGCAGATACTGAGGAAGGCAATGGAAAACCACTTCAGAAACCTATATTTTCCTTAAACAAATGCATCATTTTAGGTGTGGAAAAGGCAATGCCTTTGTGATGAGGCGGACTTATTATTGGGTTGGTCGATGGTGTGCTCATTAAAGAGCGAGATAGTTGATTGTGTGTATGAATTTTTTACTTGGACCTGCCACGTGGCAGAGCACTGGATAGATAGGTAGATATGTTAAATCAACGTAAACTTTATCACTCTTTTTTATATATCTGTTCGTTTTATTATTTCATTTTTACTTCATCTTTCTGTGTGAGTCTTGAAAATATGAGAATAAACCAATCGAAAACGGCGTTTCTTAATAGCCGACTAATGCAGATGCTAAGGAAGGCAGCTGGAATCACCTCATGTTGAACGTAATAGCGTGCAGATTGTAAATAGGAATGTGCACGAGAGAGAGAGGAAGAGAGAGAGAAAGAAAGAAAGAAAGAGTGAGAGAGCGAGCGAGAAAGAGAGAGAGAGAGAGAGCGAGAAAGAAAGAAAGAAAGAGAGAGAGAGAGCGAGCGAGGAAGAGAAAGAGAGAGAGAGAGAGAGAGATAAAGAAAGAGAAAAGGGATGATAATAGAGAGCCATATTTAATTTTATATTGTTAGAACATGCGCTTAATTAAATAAAAATAAAATTAAAAGAAATTGACCTAATGTTATGTCTGCGGTTTCCATTTTTATGATTTTTTGCTGTTACATACGGCACCTGGATATTTAACTTAATTAATTTATCCATAAATAACTGAAAGCGAAAAAATGTAATTGGTAATTGCATTCCGTATTTACTGACATGCGGATTTACACTCTGGAGTTAATTGTCGATGGTTATAGGATCTCTGGTTACGATATCGTTGTTACATTGTTTTTGGATAATTCCGGTCTGGATGAAAATTGGATTTTTAGCTCTCTATTTCAAGAGTGGCAAATATTTATGGAGAGCGAAACATTGTTTAAGTTCCGGTAGCCTAACTATAAAAAACGTCTTTTTTTACCTCCAGCTAAATTCGAATTTGATGTCAATTTCGCGGCCCGAAGGCTGCATCAGTGACGGGTGATCCCGGGATTAGAACCATGCACATAACAGATCCGGATCGGACGCTTAACCGATTGTTCCATTGGCTCGGTCAAATACTGACTGATACGAATAACTTAAAGCTTATTCGAATCTCAATAAAATTGTAGTAAATTGACATTTCACTAAATCAAATATTTGCTCAAAAACGTTTATTGCGTAGAATTGACAGCATAGTCATTTATAAGAAAATATTATCAGGTAGCCTACTAATAATGTAATAGCCTTCACAGAAATGTGTGATAAAACAGACCTAGTGGTGTACATTATACATTGTTCACTTTAAACTTATATACATGTAATTAGTCAAGCATTCAATAAGTTTATTTATAAAGCACCGCTCTTTGTAAAACAGCACAGTAGCGCTAAATGAACAATGGATAGTCAAGTAGCTAGTTATCAAATGTCAAAACTATTAAATAATATTAAAACTCTATCTCTTATTTATCCGCCTCTTTGCATTTATATATTTATAATATAATATTTCATCTGACAGTATCATTCGATAAGGAAACAGAAGTTAAACTTTACAGCTTTGTATAATTGCGTGTGACTAATTATACGCAGATCAAATGACAAGTCATCCATGATCGTAGAAAAATGTCATCACCTGTTTAACTGAACCACATCAACTCTCCTTCATCAACTGACATGCTCCCCTATGACCAGGTCTCCTACAAGCATGACCTACCTCATTCCTATCCCTCATTGGGGCAACACCTCCTCGGGGTGAACTACAACTGGACGAATGCCTCCGAGGCAGGTCCTGATGGGGAGGTCGAGGCTCGATGGTCCATGCTGGGCCTACTCCTGCTCATCGTCTCGACGACCCTCGGTAACGCCCTGGTCTGCCTGGCGGTGAGCTGTGAGCGGAGGCTACAGAATATGAACAATTATTTTCTTATGTCGTTGGCGTTCGCGGATCTTCTTGTAGCCATTCTTGTCATGCCTCCAGCAATGATCTTCGAAATATACGGTTCGTATTTATTTATGGATTTTATATATTTTATTTACCATTTTTCCTGCATTATTGCTTATGCAGTATTAGTAGGGCCTACCAGTGCAAGTGGTCTTATCTTTGAAATATGTCTCTAGTATCGTCCTCAGACGATGAAGCTAACGTTAAACCCCTATTGTATTGCATTGTATGTGTAGCGACTGAGCATTAACTTTCAGCTTTTGATGCTTGAAAGGTTTCATGCTGTACAGAGAGACAGATCCGACTGGGACTCGAATCCTTGACGTTGTCGGCACTACCGATGGTAGATCAATTTTGTACATTATTAGTAGGCCCTATTCATATTCTGCAGTATAATTGATTCAATTATTTGTGTTTGGTCAAATAGTGATTGTGATTGATTGACTCGTGCGACCCAATGCGGTCAGTCCATATCAGCTGTGGCATATGGCAGTCTAGTTTACTCAATCCTTGTGTCGCAATCGTTTCTGAGAGTTAGTAAAGACTGCGTTATATAAAAGTTGTTGTTGATATGTACAAATAAATGAATGGACTAAGAAATAAATATACAGTAACACACATAAACACAGATCTATAAATACAACCTAAGTGCTCTAATTCAATCTTAGATCTATAGGGATGATGGCAGTCACTAACGTTGTCTTAGTATAGGTTTCTTTACTCTCCATTGCTCGTGAAAGGCAATATTTCTTTCATTACGACAAACATAATATAATGAAAATCTCCTATTTATAACATTGCATATCTTCAGGGCAGAATTCTTCACAAAGTTCACCTTGAATCGTGTATTGGTATCTAAATAAAAATTTATTATAGACTAACTTTATTTTTAGCCGTAAACCGGTTAGATAGAGTGCTACAGGCGACGTCATGAGTTGTTAACCATAAAGCAGTTTAAATTCTATTACAAGAAAATGACCGCGTCAATAGATGGATGTTTAGCATAACATCCATCAATCGTATATGCCTGCAGTCACCCACTTAATTGCACTGTATACCACACTGGCTATGACGATAATATGATGCATGATTTGTAACTTCTTAATATATCTCTCTAATGCACTCCCAAATGGCAGGTCCAAGGTACATATTCTGAAACACAGTCTGCTATCCCGCTCACTAATGAGCACTCCATCGATCAT
>JAQFZF010000804.1:0-15872 GCA_034695365.1 Enchytraeus norvegicus | reverse complement strand
GCTTGGCTTCTGAGACGGTGGCACATTGATGATATCCATTCTATGACAGATAAATGTTTATGATAATTAAAATATCCCTTTTAGACATTCCCTTGCGATCATACTTCACTTGATGAGAGATCTACAAGTACAACGATCACCAAATGGAGACAGTGATATTAAATGAACACCATCCACACAAAGTGACCGGTGCACCGGTAGTCAGACTAATTTTCATGTATTATAACTTTGTAATCCATATACTATTTTCCGAAAGGCTATGAATCGGGACACAGAGTGATTCTAAATTTGCAATTATTGTTTTTTTCCTAAATATTAGCATATTCTCCGTGTAAATATAAATGTAAACACCACCCTAAAGCATTGCTATGATACGAATCAAGAACGTGGAACAGGACTATTGAGACGTATTATAAAATTATGTACTATTTAAATTGTTGATAAATTATTACAATAGTAAAATGAGTAATAATAGCTAGTAATATCTAAGAATTTCTACCATACATTTTTTCCACATTTTCATGTCTATTGAATTCACAGTGTTCAATGTTGTCATGATCGGTGTGTCACTTTAATTCTATTTATGTTTATATTTATTTATGCAAGTACGCCTAAGTTAGTCTTCTCAGTGACATACACATAGCTGAGATAGAGTTACTGTACAGTGTACACAGATATAATGGAAAATGGGTTTAATGTCCGTTTCATTTATCTGACCACGATATCAGACACATCTGTGGATGGAGAGTCCATTTCTTTATTGTCACCATTTGTAATATTATTAGCGCTAAACATTGGTTGGTGGTTCCGATTGGCGACTGGTGAAACGCTCCCCCCATCCTCTTTCTGGTAGTCTAACATTTTCGGAAAATGATAATTCGTTATCTGGTTCATTTTATAGATGTTTTAAAACAAGACTAGTTTGTTTCATGTTTCTCAATTCTCCGCAAATTCTCCGGATATCAGTCTAGATATGCCACTGCAGTTTTACTTTTATATTATATTCATATTGCATGACACACAGAAGTAAAAGTTGAATATTATTTGTTTATTATTGCTATTACTATCTATTGTTATTTTGACAGGGTCCAGCCGTTAGGAGGCAGGACTCAGGATTAGTGAACGACGAGATGGCGGGAGATTATGAGCCCCTCGTTAACTCATCTGATGATGAGCCAGGAGCAGAGGAGCCGGAGCCTATCTCCTTCATCAGGGCTCTCAAGATACCTGTACGTCTCTCTCTCTCTCTGTCTCTGTCTCGGTCTTCCTCTCTCTTTTACTAAATGTTATAAAAATGAAGTAACTAAAGCCGAATATAACGTGAGGTTCGCGATCCGAGGGACACACCAGTGATGGGAGAGTCCTGGGATTTGAACCGCAGACCTATTGATCCGCAATCCAGTCGATTAACCGTTATGCAACCAGCTCTTACCTATGATTTGTTGTTATGTTAGTTATGTTAATATAATTAACGTAACTGCTAATTTTGTTGTTGTCTCATCCAGGGAGTTGTTGAGTTCTCAATATGCTTGTTCTTCTCAAAGCTCGTCAGCTACACATTTCTGTTCTGGCTGCCGAATTACATTTCCAAAACAAGTTAGTGTGCCGCTGGTTTCTGAACTTAAGGTTATGATTACTTAATCTTTAGGTTGTGACGTCATTCACTATGGTTTCGATTATAAAATTGGTCACTTTCACTCTGATTATCCCTATCATTAGTAGCAAATGACTTAAGTTCAGAAATTTGATCTAACTTTGGCATGAAATATTTCGTGATTTACTGCTTTCATTTAAAATAAGAAAAATAGTTTCTTTCGTCTGAGTCGCTTGGCAAATTTTCCGTCGGATCACCTACGGGATGAATTCTGAGTAGACTTTAAGTAATGTAGTACTTAGCTGGTTCTTTTGTTTTGTCTAGATTTTATGTGCTCAGTTTAGATTTTTGGTAATTAATTTGTTCTAGTTATTTATAAATATAATTTTAATGTTGGCTATGTGAGTGGAGTAATTGGAGTTTTTATGAGTTTTAAGATGTAATGTAAATTTGATTTTACATTCATGTAGGCCTATGCTTTTATAATGGAGCTCTGATGTGATTGAATGATTTCGTCATTTCTAACATTGGCTTCAGTTCATTGTATGTTGAATTGCTATTGTTGGATTCATTTGCTTATTCATTCTTTATTGATTGATTGAATGATTGATTGATTGGCTGATTGATTGATTTATTGATTGATATAATTTCAGCATCTTACACGACCAGCTTCTCCGCCATTCTCTCCACTCTGTTTGACTTTGGCGGTATTGCTGGTAAGTGTTCTATCAAATTATCTCAATATAATACACAGAAGTCGCAGATTGCATTGACGAGTGAGGCAGTCTGCCCAATCATTTCTGTGTATTTAGTGTTTAATAGAGTATATCATGCCAAGGCATATCATCTATATTTTACAATTATACACAACATAAAACAGTTACTATAATATAGTCATTAGTCAGTTACACAATATACAATGATACATTACAAACATTACGTAGAGAAACGTACGTAAGAATTTAATGATTTTCAAATAATTACAGGTTAATTTAGATATCATTATTGATTAAAATTATTGTAGAGAGAATAAGAAATTATGGTCAGGTAACTAGCACTTTACATGTATAACGTGTGTATGTATGTGTGTAATACTGTGTATATATGATTGTCTGTATGCGTGCCTATTTATATGTGTGTATAGGTGGAATTGTAGCTGGTATAGTCTCTGATCAAACTGGTGCTGCTGCTTTAACTTGTTTTGTTATGCTGCTCTTCTCTTGCCCATCGGTGCGTATCTCTATTTTACTGCTTCTACAATATTTACAGTGAGGATTTTTTGTCTTTTCCCTCATCCGATTACAATGTCAGGAACGCCAGGGCTTTCCAATCTGGTTAGCCTAAGCCTCTGTTATTCAGCTACTTACTTAAGCAATGGATTGCGCTGCTTGCGATGCCCTTCATTTTACCCAATCAGGATCCGCTTATGGTGCTTTAAGCCAATTAACTGCCGCTAGTTACCTACAGGCTTAGGCAAGCATATGACAACGAACTCTGACCTAAGATGACAGGCTTGTCCGACTTCACATTCTCATAAATTTTAGTTTGTTGGGTATTTTCTGAGGAGACCAGGATACCTTGTTTGATGTGACAATTTCTGCTAGCTGTTCTGCGTGAACCGATTGGGGAAAGACCTGTTGGGACTTACACGACAACATCGTCGATTGAGGTCATTATTAGCGAATTATAAACGTACTTCATAATATATATTCTTCCTTCAGGTATTCTGCCGTTTTCCGTCGTTGATGGTCATTTTTTTTCAGAGTTCTCTATTGAGTTTCTAATCATTTCTACTTCTTCTACGTTCAACCAATCACTGCGACTCTTTTTATAAGTAATTCTTTGTCTACCTCTGCAATGCGTTCCTTCAATTTCTCAATTTATATATTACATATTTGTGAGCCTAATAATATTGATTTTACAGTGTAGTATATTTTTGTTGTTCTACAGCTGTTCTTATATGACATATTTGGTAGTCAATCTCTTGGATTGAGTTGTGGTAAGTATTATCTAACTTCTTATTTAGTAGACCTTTATTTACTAGCTAGGTCTTAAATAATGGCCGTTATGGTGGCGTTACTATTATTTGACATTATTTAGGTCCAATAGAATTTTTGCAATGTAAAGGAACTCTTTTTATATTTGACACAAATCTTATGTAATCATCCAAGTTCTTTACGCACGTTAATAGTAGTTTACATTGGTATTTATTCACATAAAATTCAGGACATATATGATAACAAACTGACATTTGTTGTGCTCAGGTGTGATATTACAATGTAGGTCTGTTGATGATTTGCCACCCAACCTAGGCCTTTATTACGGTTTGATATAAAGACTCAATTGTTTCATCCTGAGATCATCAATGAAATTTTCATTGGTTACCGATAAATTGAAGCTTCACTGTAGTCTTCCCTTGCAGCATTTGTTTGAGTGGACACTGAACAGGCTGGTAGTTCAAATGTTGTTGGAGACATCCCTGATGTCGCCATCAGATGATGAAACGGACGTTAAATTGTCATTGCTTATTGTTATTGATTGATATTACAGCTCTGTTGCTGATAACGGGTGCTCTAGTGAACGGCCCCTATGCTCTCATCACCACGGCTATATCAGCTGACCTCGGCTGTCACCCGTCACTACGTGGCAATGCTAAGGCTCTCTCAACTGTGTCAGCAATCATTGATGGGACTGGATCACTAGGTTTGTATTGGTTAAAATTGTATTTACGATCTCAATCCGCAATTTGATTAAAATAAAATACAAACTTATACATTTACCTGTTGATATCTTTGCTGCTAGTAATTTTCATAATGCTTGTTAAACTTGTTGGCATCATCGATTTCTTAAAATTAATCCAACATAATAATACATGTTTTAGCTAACACATAGTGAATTGCAAACACTGCTGCTAAAGTATGTAAACAAGGTTGTTTAATTGTAAAGAGAGGTATTTATGCATTGGTATCTTCACCTTCTCTGCTCCAACAACATGGAACGCTTTGCCTCTTCATATTCGATCCTGCACCACAAGATCTACTTTCTGTGGCAAACTCAAAACTCACTACTTTCCTCCTTAGATAATTTTATTTAATTAATCGATGTTTTTATGGATAAATGGCTCTGCACCGTCTTGACCCGTTTTTCTTTTTCAGCATATGTACTTTCCGGCTGCGTTTGGGTGGACCAGCTGGTATGACATATGTTGTCTGAGATGTCCCTGATATCGTCGTCAGATGATGAATCGGACGTTAAACCGCTATTTGATTTGATTTTAGTCAGAGAGTGAATACAGCAACCGATGAGACGATAGAGGGTGCCAGCACCACAGCTGGCATCCTGGGTGAACAACAACAACAATATTTGAAGTCAGACACCTAACGTCGAGATTATTTTAAAATAAGATGGCATAGAAATACAGCAAATTATAAAATAGATTAGAATATAAGAACATTGCATTTTCATTATTTGCATAAATAATAAGATGACAACAACCGCAAGGCATACAATGTTCAATTTAAACGAAATAATTATTTAGTTTCAGTAAAACTTACCGGCGCACACAATTCGTTTCAGTGGGTCCTCCAGTTGGCTCAGATTACGAGCAGTGGTAACGATGAATGAATTCTGATCTGAAGGGTAACTTGCGGCAGCGTGAATCTCGTACAGGTTGTAATACGTTCCAATTCCAACCATCACGATGTTCACACCCATTTTCCTCAGTTTGTCCGCAGCTGCAAGGGTGGCTGTCTGGTTCATGGACACGTCATCGATAAAGCAAACCACCACCCAGGACACGCCGATGCCTTTGCGAGCTCCATTGGTGGCCTGGTATATAACATCTGCGGTATATTCGAAGGCATCGGCTAGATCGGCGCCGTTTCCTCCATACGAGAGCTTTCCCAAAGCGCTGAGAACCTGAGCTGTGGCGGTGTAGTTGCTGAGGTAGAACTCAGGGATGATGGTGTCAGCATAGGTGAGACAGGCGACCTGTGCTCGTTGGCCATCGACGTCCAGCTGGGACACGATCTTCCTCATGAGATCCACGAGGTAAGTGTTGTAGTAGTTGAAGTTAATGTTGTAGCTTCGGTCAACGAGGAAAGTAACGTCGGCCATCTTTCTACATCCAGCCTGCTCCTCGATGACGTTAGGATTACGTGTCGATTCTGTATATATAGAAGTATATGCATAAGCAATTAGAAAAGGTATGACGTTAAAAGTTGTTAATACCACATAGATATATGGCATAATTTTTGGCTGAAATATGTTATACTATATTTTTTATAAATAGAATGAATAAATAAGAATTAGTATATGGCTTATTATAGGCCTATAGTAACGAAGTTGTGAACAAAGTTATTAAGTTAATGATACGAATGAGCTAAAATGATTAAATTTGAAGAAGGGGGCTATATCTATAATTGCAATAAAATTTGGATAAGGAGTAACGCGACTCAATTAAGTCTTCTCTAAAAGTTTGTAGAATAACTTTTGAAAAAATTAGTAATAGCCTGACATACAAAAAAATTGATACATACAAATATAATTAAATTTATATACTCCTATAAATTGCGACAATCAAAGAGGTAAATTACTGAAACACTTACGTTTTGGTGGGTTCAGAGTTGTAGTCGTCGGGGTGGTTGTCGTTGTTGTTGTTGTCGTAGTTGGCATAGGTGTGGTAGTTGTAGGTGTAGTTGTTGTTGTTGTTGTTGTTGTTGTCGATGAAGTTGAAGCAGTTGTCGTTGTTGTCGTTGTTGTTGTTGGAGTAGTAGATGTTGTTGTCGATGGAATATGGGTGGTGGTTGTGGTTGTTGTAGTCGGAGTTGTAGTAGTTGTTGTTGTTGTCGATGGAGTAGTAGTAGTAGTTGTGGTTGTTGTCGTTGGAGTAGTGCTAGTGGTTGTAGTGGTTGTAGTTGTAGTTGTTGTTGTAGTAGTTGTTGTTGTGGTGGTTGTTGTTGTCGTTGTTGTAGTCGTTGTTGTTGTTGTTGTTGATGTTGATGTTGATGGAACAGCTGTTGTGGTGGTTGTGGTTGAGGGCGAACTTGTGGAAGGCATTCCTGTCGTTGGCATTGTTGTTGGTGCCAGTGTGGGCAGAACGTTGCAAGATTGAGAGATGACGTCGTTCAGGACAGTATCGAGCTTTGAATAATCAGTGGAATAGAAGTAGTGATTCTCTGGAGGGTAGCTGACTATGGACATGAGTTGTTTGGTATTGACCTGATCTGTGATACCCACGCAGAAGATTTGGATTCCAGCAGCTTTGGTCAGGTTGGCTTCTTGTAGTGTCACTTCAGCCTCAATATTGGCTTCACCATCAGTTATCAGCACAATCAAGTGTGGCACATTGGGTCTGGCATACTGAGCTGAGAAGCCTACCGTCCTGAAAACACATTCAGTTATTAAGTTTAGCAATGATAATCAACAAAAGTTCAAGATTGCAGAGTAGTGTGAAATGCAACATAAAAAATTAGGTTAATCCTAAATTGATCATATTCAGCTTTCGTTGTATGATCTGTAAATTTATCCATTAATTAACGTTTAAGTTTACATATATCTCTACCGACGTCCCTGACATCATCCTTGGATGAGAAAACGGAGGTTAAACCTTTATTATTATTATTATTACCGTATAAACCTGCACAAAATTTCATAGAGATTATAGACGTATAGAAAGCGTCTTGAGATAACATAATTCAATAAGAATTTTGTGCTATCTTCATTTGACTTTAATTTAAATAAAGAATACAATGAGGTTATGAGATTAGATTGTAATACCTTGCTTGACGCAGAGCATCAGCAATATTCGTCTCTCCACCATTGATCTGAAGCCCAGCGATGGCGTTAGTGAGATTGGTACTGTCCAGATACTGGGTGAGGGTGAACGCTAATCTTGCCGTGTAACTGAATTTGAATGCACCGAAATGAGTCTCAGTCGGACCGATGGGGAATGACGCGACCAGGGACTCGGAGAAGCCGAGGATATATGTGTTCCAGTTGTCATATCCTCCCGAGGCAGCGACAATACTGGTGGACTCATCAAGCACCAAGATGATATCAGCAACGGTTGGGCACGCCACGTCTGTAATAAATAAAATAATAATAAAATTAATAAATGAAGAATTATAAGATAAATAGAATTAAAGTATAATCTATTTTAAAATTAAAATTATTAACAACCAAAAATAAATAACTAAATAAGCTAATAAATAACTATCTTTACAAAATGCATTACTTTTAACAATACAATAATTATTTTTATCTATTAACAAATACAACAATTAGTTTTATCCTAAGTATTAAAACACGACAACAGGATTGATAGATATCATCTTGGATGATTGTTGCAATATAACGAATATTTAATTTTAACCTTAACCGTTACGCAACCGGTAAGAGCCTGTTCCTTAACGGTTAAGCGACTGGACTGCGGATTAATAGGTCCGCTGTTGCAATCCCAGAGCTATTAGTGACCAGCGAGCTCTAGAGCTCGCTGGTCACTAATATAGCCCTGGGTCGCGACCCTGACGTTGAATTCAGCAATAGCCTTTTATTTAATACTGTTAAGAGTACATACTCTTAAGGTTATTAAGTTTAAGGTTATTTAATACAGTAAAGAGTGCATACTCCAGGAAGCAGTTGGATTGCAGAGAACGGTGGAGAGCTGTTGGACTTTAGGCGACAGGTAGACGTATCCCGTTGAACTGATGACGTCACGATCAGTGTTGGCCATGAGGCGAAGGTCAAGGATTCCAGCGTCTGACGTCATACCGATCGGAATGATTCGGTAGTGATAGTTTCTGAACTTCTGGGCAATATCGATGGCTGGAGCCCTATTGGGCAGGTTGTTGTTCATTAGCAGCAACACAGTCTTGTTTACGTTAGGTCTCGCGCCGTATTGTTGTGTGAAGACCGTGTTATTAATCATCTGCATACATAAAATACATCAAGAATGCCAAACATTCCTTCTTTCATCAGTATCAGAATCCACTGAAACAGTATAAATACTGTATTATTAGCCAGTAAGAGCTCTAACTTAGTAATCATCTTAAATGTACGTAATATTTGTTGCAATTTGTAATTTAATTAATTAATTAATTAAATTTAATTAATTAATTAATACATAAAATTAATTAGATATAATATAAAAAGCAACCACTGAGTTATGATGACTAACCCTCAAAGCATAAGTGGGATCAGCATTGTTGGATGGAGTAAACGGAATAGACTCAATGGCTTGCTTCACATCTTGTTCATTTGAGTAACGATTCAGATAGAACTGTAGATATGCTTGGCCCTGATCGTACGTCACAACCGAGATTTGAACCGCCGTCGGTCCCACCGGGATGTAGAGAGTGATAAACTGGGCGAGGAAACTCTGAACGGTGATAAAGTCATTGAGGGCTTGTGGAATATCAAGAGCTATGGCCAAATCCAGCATCTCGCAAGCTGAAAGAATATACAATAAACAGATAATTTAAGCTTCGAATAAAATACAATTTAAAAATAGGCCTCTAATCATCGCCGTCAATTAAAGAAATAGAAATCAAGTAAACAATTATATAAAATAACTGTTCAATGCGCTTCCGAGACTTAATAAAGACTGCGCTATATGAAAGTTGATGATTGATTGATTGACATAATAGACTTCTTAAAATTCCAGAGGTGTGGCTTTACTGATTAAACTGCATTAGTCTTGTTCATAATGTATAAGAATAGGATAGTATAGGACAGGACAGGATAGGATACTATGAAGTTGTAAGAAGATATTTGATGCGCACCTGGAAGGACGTTCTTGGGAGGATCACAGGTGGCGGTCTGAAGCTTGGACAGAACAGTCTGAAGAGTTGTGTAGTCAGGGGTCGTCCAGTAGTCCTTGCCCTTCTCGTGAGGAGGTGACGACACCAGGGCAAGCTGAGTCTCGTTGATCAGGCTCGTCATCCCCACGCAAAACGTCAGGATTCCATCGGCGGTCATTCGATCAGCCTCTGGGATGGTCAGGGCCGTGTTGATGTTGGCGAACCCATCGGTGATGACGATGGCGAGCCTGGGCACGTCCACACGACCTCCGAACTCCGGAACCAACATTTGTGTCCTCGCCAGGTTCAGTCCAGCGTAGAGATTGGTTTCCCCGTTACCGGGTGGAATGTTCTGAACGGCAGCTATCATGGAGGCCGCGTCGTAGTACTTGTTGAGGCCAAACCTGATTACACCAATGTTACCGAATGTGACGACACCAAAGTGGGTGTCTTGGAAGCTTACCTGAACAATAACAGCAATCAAATGTTATCCATGACATCATCGAGCACTGCAAAGTGAGTCTGTATAGTGTATACCTAGTTGATTATTCATGAATTTGATCATAATCATACAACATATTTAATATCAATTATATATTGCGACTCTGATATTGTGTACCTAGCATCGTCCTGATAAAGTGTTTGTTTTGAAAAAAGCAGGTTCGTGATGCATTTTACTTTTTTATTTTGGAGTAAAATCCTATAATTCTTCTACGGTAAATAGAACTATATAGAATATATACTTTATTTAAATGTGGCTTACCTTATTTGCCTGGATCATACTGACACAGAAGTTTAGAATTAGTTGCCAGTTGTCCCATGAACCGTTCTTTGGATTATTGTCCGTAATACTTCCGGATTGATCCAAAATGAATACTATGTCACTCTTTGTAGAGCACGTCTCTGAAATGAAGAACAACAACGTAATTATTAACTTATTTCTGTTTATTTTAGCGTGACATCGAATGCATGATTCAAGTAGGTTAGCTATCAAATGTCACTTAATATATGAATTTTTTTTAAACAAACACAACACAAAAACATATATCCACTGTTATCCAGTATATTATATATTAATATATTCAAGATAATATTGTGCAATCAATTGCGGTAAAAATAGTTATAATTGTTATTATGATTAACTTACGGCATTCAGATGTTTGAATAGAAGCTAAGAAGGCGACCAGCGCCAGGCAGCCCATTACAAGCTGTTTCTGTCCCATTCTGACTGGCTTACAATCAATAGCAACCAGCTATCAATTACCACTTCTTTATAGAAAAGGTCTGCAACACAATCATAAATCACATCATATAATTCAGTGTGCATATTTGAAAGTTGTTGAAACAATTGATGAATAGTAAAACTCACAACCTTCAATGTACAATTGTACAATGTATATATAATTTGTTAGAATTATATTAGTGTTGTTATATTTTATGAAGCACATAAGTAATCGAAACTATTTTTGAAGCAAGATACTGTTTGATATATAGGGCAACAGTTTAAGAATTAGATGATTACCATTTGATAGGTATTGCAAAGTATTATTTTGACGTTACTCATGTTAAAATAATTTTCACGTTAAATGATAATAAATATTCATGCTTGACTTAGTAATCCATAAGCCTTATCAGAGGACACATTATACAAGTCAGGACACGACCCGTCGCCGATTGTTCCTTTGAGTAGTAAACCTATCGTTAAACCCAGCTCACCTTTGGCCTCTAACATTTAACCTTTCTATCATAAATTCAATAAATGAATGGTCTTATTTGACTCGCTTCTTGCTCGTAGATAGAAATAAATAAAATTATAGTGGTTTTTATTTCATCTTGAACGATTTTTGAACAAGTGTTTAAATTTTGCGGGGTCGTTGCATAATATAATGCCACTTTACCCTGAGAATCCGGAGTGGAGTCATTAAATGTCCACTAAATCAAAACTATTGAAATTGTTAAGCACAATGTGGTCAGAGCGACAAAGCAATTCATTCAGGCGTTGCCTTCGGTTACATCGCGCCTAACACTTTTTCTCACTGTCACTCATGCTTTACTATTGTGAATACATTAATAACTGAGACTCTCATGTCTTTATGTCTTTGTTACGAAGCATTGCTGCAGATTATTCAAAATGATGTCGCTCAAATTCTAAAAACCCACGCATTTCTTTGTGTCATTCTCAGACTTTAAGAGCTTCATCAGAGCCACTTTTATTTTAAAATTTATTCAGATTTACTGCAATCCTGACAAAATATTGTGGTATGGCATTAAATAACCATAATAACCTTAACAGGCATGTTAGCAAATAATATTAATAATAAATGCAATGTTATATAATCAAATTAAGCACAATACCAAAGTTTAACTTGTTATTTTGCTTAATTAGTACTTAATGATAATATTATTGGAATTTGAATATACCCTAAAATACACAATGAGAAGCCTAATACGCCATAGCCAACTGGCCAATAGATTCATCTAATGCTACGGAATCATTGAAGTTAATTAGCCTATAACGGACTTCTATTTAACAACATCATTGCCAATATTATATCTAGTTCAGATCTAGGAATCCATACAATAGGATTAAAGAACTTGTTATAAAATAAATAAACTCTAGTGACAGAGTATTAGTCCAAGGATCAATTTCACACGTGAAATATTATTTTAAGCTTCCCATTAAGTCTTGAAACTGACGCTTTAGGGCTTATGTGCTTAATTTAACACTGTGACTTGAGTAAATATTATCAAAGATTATCACAGATTACGTTCAAGTAAATGCTAATGTAGCCTACTGTTTTGCCAAGACCCTGACATATAGTATAAAAAGTTTAAAAAGCAAAACATCAAAAGATTCTAGACTGTACGCAGCAAATTTTTATAGCTAAACTTTCCGCAGCAAAGGAATGCAGTTATCTAGCATTCCAAGACAGAATTGCTTCGCGTGAAACATCTTACCCTCGACAAATAATAGAGCAAAAATCTGAAAACACTCCCTCGCTTAAGTTGGTTGCATTAAGAATGTCATTATTTATAGCAACGCGCTTAAATGCGATTTCGAAATATAATACGCTGCGTGTATGCAAGCAATCCATTCAAATATAAGTGTCTATTGTGAGGAGGTATTGTTGTTGGAAGGAGCGCTAGTCGATCAATTGAAAGAGTTATATGATATTACGTGATACGAGTTGAATGCAACCAGGGTTTAATATCGGATACGCTTCGTTGCCTTGCATCATTTATCAATGCAACATATAAAGCATCAACAACAAAGAAAGGATGCTTCAAGACAGGCTCTCGAAGGCACGATTTATTGAATCACATTTTAAGCTCTTTATGCATTTACATCTTTTGTATACTTATACATGCATTTTCAGAAAAATATTAGAGAGTATCGTCAACAATTCTTTACGACGCCGACTATTTTCACGTGTACGTGCTGTGTACGACTGTACAACTGTAGGCTACATGCTTGTATCCTTGATGATTGTGTATAGGAGTCATAAGTTTAGGACATTACTTGACAAAATTATTAAGAAATACACTCTTTTAAATATTATTGGACCTCCACTTTAATTTAAATGAACTTCTATATTCCTGCACTAATGAACATTGTTTTGTTTAATTAGCCACATCGATTTACGGGTACTGTCTAAATTTAAAGTATAATGTTATTAGTTCGTAAACGGTAAATCTTACAGAGTTGTCTAATGTCTAAACCTGATGTCTGATAATAATAAATAATAATAAAAATTAAGTCCGGCAATTAGCCAGGGTCGGTTATGATCTAGGGTATTAAAAAAATGAGTTGAACAAGAAAGAAATTTGTAAGAATTTACTATGATCAGCTAATAAGATTAAAATTCGCATATCAAATAAAGCCTTAACTCTGAAAGATGATTACTCATAACATATATCCACTTTTAGCTTAAATACTTGTATTTTATTAAATAATATATTTTTTTTAAAGGTTCTATGGAATATAATCCTACATTCTAATGTAAAAAAATCTTAAAATAAAAGTAATAAGTAAAAATATAAATAAAATAGCCTAAATATTGTACCTTTCGATTGTTTTATCAAGTTCGGCTAGCCGTAGGCGAATTTAAATGAAAGGAAAATTTATCGAAAATATTGCACAAATTTCTATAAGTCAAATTTATATTTGAGAATATATTAAAGTATAAATAATTGTAGGCCTAATTATGCAGCATTTTATGCTTACCGCTATTTATGGATTAGCAAATTCAGAAAATAAAATATATATAATTAAGAGCATGTCTTATTTTATCGACAAGCATTTAAATGAGTCATAATCAGAAGGTTTATATTTAATAGTACTGCTAATTTTTAAGCGCAAGAACCGAGCATATTAATGTCACTAAAATATTTCTATCATTCATTTATTGCGAAGTTTTTCAAATTCCTTTGCATTCTTCGCTCATCGTTTTCAATTATAATCCAAATGTTTTCTTTGATGATGATATCAATAGACATAATATGCCTCTTTAGTCAATTCTGTTTCTATGCTGCTACGCTTCGGTAGGCATGACGTCAGTAGGAATGCAAAATATTCTATAGCAATGCACTTTTACGGATAAGAAAAAACGACATATTGGAATGTTTGATACCTACATTCCAATTTTTTAAAGTTTTAATCGTTTTAATATATATTATAATTTATTTTATAATGAACTATGCGAATGTTCAATGTTTCTTTCTCTTTCGTTCATGAATGCATTTACAAGTGTGCCCTGGTGGTATAGAGCTGCTTGTAGTTGCATAGTCTACCTGAGAAGTACCTGATATCGCATTCAGGTGACAAATCGAACGTTAAAACCCCATTGTTCGTTTGTTGTATTGTTTACTCTTTCTGGGATACTCATTATGAACTGTTTGTAACGACCTTGTTCGATTGTTCTTCGTTTGTTGTTTGTCGCGATCTGTGCTTCTCGGATTGACATTAACAATAGTGCATTATTTGAGCGACATTTTTTTACTGAAATATTATTTACGAATGGAAATTCATTATGACTTTAGCTGGTAGTAGTTTTTTCAGCTTCTACATGCTTCATAGTTTTGATATCTCGCTTAACATAGATTTAGTAAGTCTAAATGTGTCTTGTGATAAATGAATAAATAAATAAATTATAAGACTATTTTCAAATTGATTTGCATAAACTAAGCAAATTTCAATTTTATAACATTAATTAACTTTTTCCAAGTCACTCAAAATTAGGCCTGATGTATTGCACAATAATGCTTCAAAAATAATGCAAATAAAATCAATCAAGATAATCAATATGATAAGAGGAATTATGAGGCGAAAATTGTTAAGTAGATTATAGCCTATCAAAAGCCGCGAACCTAAAACACTATACGTTAAGCCAAAGCAGGCCTTCGAACTTTAAAAGAAATATCACGGAGTATTATAACAAAAAGTACCAAAATATTCGCTGATTAGGCAACCCAAAGGCACTATGAACAAACGACCAAGCTAGAATATGAGTCTGGTAGGGCCTACTTTCTGAGCCAAATCGAAGTAATGAAACATTTAACTACAATTATGCACATTGCACAGCTTAGAAAACATTTATATTTCAGAATATTACAATGAATAAGAAAATGCCATTAACAAACAATGACTTAAGACACATGAAATATATTAAGTATAAAATGTTATTATTAATTATTAGGCCTGTATTTTATACAGTTTAACACAGAAAGCAAAATTATACTCTGATCTAGAATTTATGTTACTTAAACTAGCCTCGTTAACATTGCACATGTACAATGTACATATCTTGCGATACATTCGACCAAAAAATATACAACTCTCCTATTGTACTCAAAATATTCATAATGTAGATTATGACAAAAAATGACCGTAAGGCGATTAAGAAATAACAACCCATTAGAATACCAAAACATACTATATTGATCAAAGCATTTGAAGCATATTTAATTAAATAACTTTAATTCAAGTTTTGTCATATCGAATGAATTAAAAAGGATAATTCTCGAAATTGCAGAATTTTTTTTCAATATGAACATCAATTAGACAGGAAAATATCAAAAGTGAAACTTTAAATGATTAAGATATTGAAATATTCTTACCAACTCTCCAAGGATGGGTTGTTTGCTCCGTCAAGAATTCAACGGGTTTCTCTCTTGAGAAGAACTGACGAGATTCCGAAAGTCAAACTATAAACAATTGTCTTTCAATAGCAGTCTATTATTCTACTATACAATAAAATTGCTAAAGAAGCTATTATATAACTTCAATCCAAACAGCTTATTGTAGATTCTCTACAAAACGTTCTTAAATCTATACTATGCCAAAGTTTTAAAGTTTCTTCTCGGCTCGCTGACACGCAAAATATGTCCGAGATCCAAGCAGGGCTAGACTTTTATACCTAAAGGTCTCATCAGCGGAATAATTCCTAGGCCTGCTGGGCATTCCCCCCTCCCCCGCCCTC
>JAQFZF010000803.1:0-15879 GCA_034695365.1 Enchytraeus norvegicus | reverse complement strand
TCATGTGAGTAGCCTACTGTCATAACATTATATCAGAAAGACTAAAATAATGTCTCTCTCTTTCTTGGGCTCTCGGCTCTGCCAGCCTTAGCCTAACACCAGTACATATTAAGGGAAAAGGCCCTTTTTGGGCAGATAATTTGAAAATCACTGGTGGGGAAATTGAGAGGGCTGGTGGGGAATTTCCCCACCAGTTACCATATTAAAAAATGCCCTGTGTTAAACTCTACGGGAAAAAAAAGTAATTAATTTTTCTACCGTAATAAATGGCAATAAAATACAATATAAAAGGATATATTATACCGCCTCTTTATATTCTAGGTATCTCAGAGGCGCTTTCTGGAAAACTAACAGAAAAATTGTTTAGTCTGGCATTGGTTATTGTGGCCATAGGCCACAAAAGATGTGGCAAGGCCTCTGCTGATCTGGAATTTGAGACAAATTGATTTATTACAAACAAGCCAAGGCCTTGACCACTCAGCCCGTCACTGCAGCACCTACGTTAGTCGCCTCTTACGAACACGTGTAGTTTTCGGTTGATCTATGTTCTTAACTTTCCCGGACCAAACTCATGCATAGCCAATTATATTATAGAGCCAAAATCTGATGATGATCATCATCGTCACAAAAAATACATAAAATGAAGCCAAGCAAAATCTGAAAAGCCGGTCAATCTGTAGAAGCTATGAAAAATATAATAAGAGTTTTCAGTAATAAAAACGCTCAGATTGCGTTTCAAATGTGATTCTAATTCTCAGCACATGTGGCACTGATGATGCCTTCGGCCCTTGGGGTTTAGAAATTGACGTACGTTAAATTCTGCTTAAGGCTACAATCTATCTCTAACTATCTATAGGCCTACTCAATAATAGTCTTACCTTTAAAATGTAAAAATTTCCACGTGAAATATTTTATTATGACAATTTTGTCTTTCCTAACTTTGGTTCCCCTGCATAAAGGCTGAAATGAGACATCTGCCGATATTTATAGATATCATATTTAATCTATACAATGATGTGTCAGGCACGTGGCAGGAAATGGTCAGCCTATGATTGGGCTTAGAACGTGGTAGAACGTGGCCTAGGATGATGAGATTGGCTAATTCTCTATCCCTGATGAAGTTAAACATTATTATTACACATTATTATCTGATTAGGTAAGAGTGTGTTTAACGTCAAGGTTCAGAAGCACAATGCTTCTCTTTAATTCCACAGAGCAACCTGCAGTCTATTACAGACCGTCCAGTGGGAGTGAATACAGTATATTATAAGAGCTGTAGAGAGAGTACCGATAGTGGAAAATCAAAATTATCAAAAGCTTTCGAATTTAAATTAATAATAAAAGTTAAATAGAGAGGTTTAAGTGTTTATTTCCCTTCTCTACACCGGTATCTTTTCTTATTTCTGTATTTCTGCATCCTTGGATTATTACATCGATATCTTCTATCCAGCTTGTTAATTTATCTGTTGGCCTCTCAATCTAACTAACTAGTGGTCTGCCAAACGGCAGATCCTAAGAGTCCAATTGCTCCTTAGTTATTGTATCGGTCATCAGATTTTGTTTCAAGGCTTTTCTGTCTCTCGATCTCTCTGAAAAATGATATAAGCTTATAAAAAAGCTAAGTTCAACATGTGTTCCGTACCACCGGCTGTCAGAGACGCTAAGAATTGAGTCCAATTGAGTGTTTTCCAACTTTTCTGGCAAGTATGCTACCAATTCGGCCAACCAACTAATTAATAAAATGTCCATAAATCTGTACAGCGTGGTCAGTTTGTATTATGGGTCTATGTTATAGTATAACCTACTTCTTGCTATTAACATCTTTTATGACTGATGTAGCCTACTTCTCGGTAATCTTAATTCAGTTTACCTTCATACTCTTCCTTGTCAAGTTTATGACTAGTAAAGTTATCAATGCCAGTGGCGGAACCATGGGGGGCGAGGTAGGAGTCGCCTCCCCCCCCTCCCTCCAGAAGCAAAAATGTGTGCATGCGTCCCTGAATTTGGTCTTTTTAAATAACATTTTATTTTAAATAATACAGTTTCAAACATTTTGACAATTCTTCCTCGTTCTTGGAATTTTGCTTTACCCGATATTTGTCAATGCCATTCAGACCTCATATTTCAAATTGTTTGTCGTTTTACATCTACGAATGTCTTACTTCTGTGAGATTAAAAGTTCTATCCATCCAGTGCGCTCACAAAGAAAGAATTTGAGGCACATATTCTATTATCTCGCTCACTCATGAGCACACTTCTTATCATACAGTTCCTGATATCATCTGCGAATGCGAAACTGTGCTCATACATTAACCTGATTGATATATCGATGTGTAGTTATTTTCAGTTAACGTTGGTATCTACACAAGAAAGTTGGCCTATGACAGAATAGATCAGTTATACGTAGCATTTGAAATAATGATGAAATAGCTGATATTGCGTGGCAACTATCAGCTATGTTAAATGGGAGAGTAATGAAATTTCAAGGCAGGTCAAACTACTGCACCTGCTTTACTGCTTTGTGGCCGTATATTTTTTTCAAAGTAAAATCTCTCGCGTATTAATTGATCGCATAGGCCTATTCTTCATCGCTTTATTTCTACGAGTTTTCTATGCTCAGGGGATTGACATCTGAGGTTATGGAAGCCTCAAGGAAAATAATTTCAAAATATCATATTGCGGTAATAATCCATGAAGAATCCAGATTTTCATTTCTCAATAAATGGGCTCGCTTGGTACAATAATTGAGGTCTTTATGCTAACAATTTTCCAGCTTCGATGGCCTATCTATAGCCTGTAGCGTATTTGTAATATGAACTGGGGGCCGCAGATTAACATCTAACTAAATAATACAGGAGATTCTGCATGATTTTTAAACTAAATTTTTACATGAAATCTGCTATCTCGTTCATCAATGAGCACACCGTATACGAGTAGGTCTAGTTGTTCCTGAAACTCACTACTTATGAAAATATTGCATCTAAAATAATGTCCTCGGCATGGACACATTTGATGCCTAAGGTGATTTCCCTTTATCTTACTCTGTATGCCAGTCGATTCTTACAAACTCCAGCAGTTTTCGGTTGGTCAATTCTTAAGTTTCTCAGACCCAGCCTTGTTCTCAAATATGGCAGCATCAATGTGACGATATGAAACGTTTGACAGATTAATATTAGCATTCCGACAATGTATCCATACTAATCGCTTCTTACAAACTGTATCAGTCTTCGGTTGGTCAATTCTCAAGTTTCTCAAACCCCTCCTTGGTCTCAAATAACGAAGCTTCAAGATGACGTCGTGAAACGTTTGACAGATTTATATATTAGCCTTACTTGCCAAGTTGCCATAGACCACAAACGATGTCGAAATTGTTTTTGTAAGTCTTTAATTTGAGCGACCAATTGGTCAAGTACACAAGAATCATGGCGCAGAATACTTCGCCCTTTTCTGCAGCATCTTCGTAAGTCGGCTCTTATTCATACGAGACAATGCATCTCATTCATACAATGATAGTCTCTTCTTACGATCTTCAGCAGTTTTCGGTTGGTCTATTCTCAAGTTTTTCAGATCCATCCTTGTTCTAAGATAACGAAGCTCCAAGATCATGAAACGTTTGGCAGATTTATATTAGCATTCAGATGAGACAATGCATAGCAAGTGCGAGCTTTAGCTGTCCTCAAGGATTGACCATACGCTTTCTTAGCGTCATGCAGAGGAGTTTATGCTCTCTTCACGGTTTTCTTCATAGTTTATGAACCGAAGGGTGTGTTATATGTTTCAGTGCTTCCCAATATCATCCTGAGAAGTCTATAAGAAGTCAGCGTACTATATATAGCAGTGGTGCACAACCTCGATGAGCCGAAGGGCCGCATTTAATTTGGTAAAGTCGTCGTGGGCCGCATTAAATTTTTAGCATGCTTTGAAGAGGCGGCCCGAGCCTTTACCGGTAGGGACGAAAAATGACCCCTCGTCTTGTGCTATTTCAATTATCAAACTAAAGAGCTAAGAAGAAATATAGGGGGCTAGCACATTTTACCCATTCTTATTACGAAAATACTAGAATTTTGTTTAATATTATTATTTTTTAACTACAAATATTTGACAAAAGAAAATAAAATTTTTACGCCAGCCTTCGGCGGGCCGCACGGCAAGGCTCGGCGGGCCGCATGCGGCCCGCCGGCCGCGATTTGTGCACCCCTGATATATAGAGACGTTCAATGGCGGATTTAAATGACCGAGGATTTCCAAGGTTTTCATTGTACACCGACGTCATGCTAAGTTAATTTCGTTATTAGAGACTATATTCAATTCAATTAGCTTAGTGACCAAGGATAGCGAGTGCTGCAACTTCATTATAAGAGAGATAAGGTATTTTCTTCATCGTATGAACATTAGACAAGCTACAAGTACAGATTTGATGGCCAAGAAATGTAGAAAAGATTTATATGACATCAATTTCTTTGTCAGCCAATAAAGTGGTCTATCAAGGAATTTGATTCTCCAACTCAGTAGTCTGTAATAGACTTCAGGGCGCTTTGTGGAGTGAGGCTGTTATAAGCTTAACTCCAATTTTTGTGACGGTAGTGCTCGATTGTGTTGAGCCGTCTTGAAAAGAATCCTTGTGCTTCTGAACATTGACGTTAAACACACTCAAACCTACCTACTAATTATCGATGAAAGTTGGCCAATTATCATGGTTTAAAGAATTTCATATGTAAAGATTTAATTTATTGTACTAATGTTTACACGACGAATTTTATAAGTTGGGCTGATTGTAGAAGAGATTATACCGAATAAAATAAAATAAAATATCTAGCAGAATACATATAGAAGTAAATTTTCAATATTTGGCTAAGCCGAATTCAAAGTCAGTTTTGCTGCCGAATGGCTACACTACATCAAGAAGAATGAGCCTGGGTTTCGGACCGGGCACTCTAACGTAAGAATAACTTTTAAGAACAAACCAACCGAAAACTACACGTATTTCGTAAGAGCCGACGTAAGGAGATGCTGCGGTGAAGGGTGTAGTAGCATAGTCTGCTCCATGGTTGTGTATTTGACAATTGGCCGTTCATATTTCAGACATACAGAAATTTTGCACATCGTTTGTGGTCCATGGCAAGCAAGGCTACTTCCCTTTATTGTTCAAAATTTAGCCTTTATCATTTTTATTTGTTTTAAATGTGGCAAAATTAGCATGTTTTACCTGTACTTGTAATTGATGATTTTATGCAATCTGCAAACTGTATAATATTTTAAACCACAGCTATAACCTCAAATTTAACTAATCGATGTTTTTAAAGTGCCACGTTAGCGCCGCAGGGCCTGTGGTTACTTTGTCCATCATGCAACTAACACTGTTTTTATATCGACTGTGCATTTTGTAACTGATAAATGTGTTTGATGACGAATAAAAATAAATAAAATAAATAAATAAAATCGCCTCTGAGATACATAGTATATAGAGGCGCTATAAAATGTCCTTTTGTAATTATAATTGTATTTTTTCTTCAAAAGGAGTAGGCTAGTTCTAGTGACGAACACTATTATGTAAAGTCGTTACCAATGTTTTAATTACGGTATATAGCCTGTTAACACAGATAGCGCAGGAACCTAGTAATTATTTTCTCACCAGGATGAATGTTATTATTCCAAGGAATGGCTGTCACGGGTCCTACATACGGACTATAAGTGTGCTGAAATCGTTGCGAAATTGTCACTTGTAGGAACTTCTCCACATCTGCTACCACACTCCATAAGTTATTGGGAGTTATTATCGATATTGGGACTAACAGTTTAAAATATTAACTTATTAAGCTCTACCCCAAGTCGATTGGTTCATTCATAAAACATTTCGTGAAAATATTTAACCAGTAGGGCATATCTGTAATAGATCAAATTTGGTCTATTTATAGTTCACTTATAGTTATAGTACGTCTCTATAGCTCATTTGACTAGCGGGATGACCAGCTTGTGCCGATTGTTGCGTAATTGGTTCGGGTTTCGATTTCCAGTCGAGCAATCAGAGAGTAAAATCTCGGATGTACAACGAGCCAACGAAGCTCTCCATCCCTCTCAGTGGTCGGTTAATTGGAAGCAATTAGTACGTAATAGGTGACTGCTTCGGAAGATTCCGAAGGTTACCACAGGTCTGGCGTATATGATCCAATTACCAAAATTGGATTGCATAGAATGGGGCTGGCGATCTCACCGTCGGATTAATGACTATGTCACCTGTGTTCTGCAATCGCTCAGGATCGGGATCAGCTCCGAGCCTACGTTCGGTAACAAATATGGCACACAACCTTTGCCTTTTAATAGTTATAGTTCACTTATAAGCTTGCACAATCATAATTGAAATTAGAAAGTTTATAATAATTTATGTTCACAATAATAGTCGCGTTAGGTGATAGAGCGTACCTTTTAGTTAGTATTTTCTATGACTATAGGAGTGCAAGAATAGATTGATTAAGTCAACTGAAACTGATAGCTAGTAGCTTTCAGGAGATTGTACAATTGAAATTGATGAATTTTGAAGATTTTATTTATGAAATTGTAGAATATAACTAATCAAAACGTTCGAACGTGAAATAAACAGTTAGCCTAACAATGGGCATTGCAGATTGGAATATTGAACATAGGAATGTGTCCACATTATTCATTGCTTTATGGATAGTTCTCCTGCTTCAACCACGAGGTAAGAATATTTCTACAAATATCATACTATTCAAAAGTTTATAAATGAAAGATGTATTCTACATGTATATGCAATCCAATCGTAAGCATTATTTCTATTAGTTACAAAATTGGCGGATATGGGAATGTTTGAGATAGGGCCATTTTTTTATATAAATGCATTATTTTTTTTGAAGGGGCAGTATTATCGAGGGGGCAGTCTTGTCGAGGGCAGTAGGCCTACCGTATTTTAATGATCAAATTACTCTCATTTTGAAATCGAAAGTTTCAAAGTGACACGACTCCCCTCAGGTTATGGTAGCCCCCCCCCGGTCCCCCTAAAACCCTGCCTGTGTACACTGCAGAGTCACGATATGATTTTTAGCATACAGTGACATTTGACGTTTATCATCATAGTTAACGGACTTCATATTTCTGTCAGATCATCCGACCATCCATCATCCTCTATAACGTCCCAGAAAAGCTGTGATCTTTGAAAACATTGAAAATCAATAACGTTTTATATCATGAGACTTGCAGAACTGTGCAGAATACTTTTTGAATTTACTATCAGATAATCAATTCGTCTTTCTACTTTCTTCATCTATCATGACCGGCCCGGGCGTTGACGGTCATGGGGTGTCAGTCATCTCAGTTTCTTGAATGACTCTTGTCAAGTTACTTAAAATTTCATTCTAACACAATCGACTTTACCTTTTGTTATTTTTAAGGAAGAGCCACTCTATAAAGAATATGAGAATCAGTAATAAGTAAGTGTGTACCAATTTAAATAGAAATAGCTATTCTAACTCGAAACTTAATTATAATCAAATGAATTATTCTGCTTTCAAGCTAAAATGAAATCTTATCACAATTTTAACTGTTTATTTTTTACGCTTAATTTCTATACTTTCGGACTCTTTTTTATTCTGTCATATAAGTTATAGACAGTTTAAAGAATCTTTAGTAGAGTGTACAACTTTTCCAATAGACAATATAAAAGAATCTTGCAAATCTTAATAACAAAGTCCTTAAGTCAAAGCCGTGACGCTTAATTGCATTTCACAGAAATATCAATTGGCAGATTTTAAAAGGACCAATCAGGCCTACGAATGGGATTAGGGAATACTTAAGATTCCCCACAGTCATTTAGTGCCTGAGAATTGTTAAAGGTTGTTTTAATTTTGTACTTATCAGGAATACTTTTAGAATATCAGTTTTTTATTTGTTTTTGTCCGAAAGTAAACTTGTTTTTGGTTCTTTGTGTGACCGGGGTACTGAGGAGTCCATTCGATAAATCAATTCTCAGGCCTCGTTTAGCGAAGTGACTCAGGGAACAGGGAACGGTTTTACCAGAGTGGGAATTGTCCGGGGTGTAAGGGTGTTTGGCCCCGCTTTGTCGTTGATTAAAAACGCTGGTGATTATTATTATTTATTATTATTATTATGTTTTTAAATATATTTATATTTCATTATATATTTTTTATTTTCTTACTGCCCTGGGTGACAACCGACCAACCCTGATCTAATATGGATATTTTATGTACCCAGGGGGCACATAAGATATTATGGGCCTAATACAATCATACTGTATAAGGCCTATGGGTTTATTATTATTTATCTCTTGCTAATCTTTATTATCGTTAATCTCGATTAATCTTTACTATGAGTGAAAATTTGATGTGAAGCAGATTGAGAATTTTATTACTATTATTCCCGGAAGTATTAATAAAACTTCCGGGAGATTTGACCAAATCTCGTTCTAAAATTAATAAATTCTGTTGAAACAATTTGCATGGGTGCTAAATTAGAGCTCTAATTCTTCAAGAAATTTGATCATTCGTCCGACGTCCCTGACATCGCCTCGTGTGGACGCTAAATTCAATATTTATTGATTGATTCAAATTATTGTAAGGTTATTTTGCGATTCCCCTTTTTAAATAACTGTATTCGGACAGTTAGTTTCGCTAGAAAGCTGACGACTCGTAGTAAGGGAATATAGATCGTGCTGTTTCGCTAAACCTCGGTTATGTGATCCATGTAGGAGCGACCGTTGGATCAAATCTCAATGCTCGCTGGGTACAGACGTTAAGCGTTTATAAAAATAACTTTCTGTGTCCATATCAGTAGACAAACAATTTATTTATTTCGTCGCTGTTGTCATCGTTGACGATCAGATGATGGAAACTGACGATAAATTCGCATTTAATGATTGATTGATGTTTAAACAGAAACACGTAATCTTAACATAGTTATTTTAGCAATAAAACTGAATATAAATGTTATATTTTTTAGCCAAGGGTCATGTACAACCCAGGGGTCAGGGCATTAAAAAATATATAATAACAACAATAACACAGATTTTGATGTAGCCTAAACTTAATTCACTCAATCAATGATGATTTAACGTCCGGTTTCCCACTCGAATGCTAAGTCGGCGACGTTTCAAGCGGAATATGCAATTACACAATTACATTCTGCTTAAAACCGAGATTCAATGCAGTGCAAGTCTGGTATCCAAGGCTCTGCTAGTAAAGTTACTCAGCCATGTTAAAGTTAATTCAGCAATTTCTTGGTTAAATCGACGAACGCTGATAAATTATTCTTACAATTTTGTTAAAAGTAAGACTTAATATTTGGAATTCGGCTAAATAAATTTCAACGAGACATTGATGGCTAATTGTTGTTCATTACACATCTCGAAGACTCTAAAATAAATCTGAGTCTTAATAAAAAAAAGCAATGGTTAGGCGATAATAATGCTTAGGAAATTTTCTGGAGTGAAGTATTATTTTGTAATTCACTATTATCAATGGCAGACATATAATACGGATCTAACTAACCACTTCGTTGATAGGTAGTTACAGAAAGCTATCGATTGAAATAAGAAGGATATGCTTTTGCATACCACTTAGTCTTTACCTTTCGACATTGTAGAATTTTGTATGAAAGAACTTCCAAACTACAATATTATGCGCACAAAACAGTAATAAAAGCTTACTTGCTTCAGCTCAATGCAAAATATAGTACGGTACAATTCATTTGATTACAATACAATATTACAATACAATGTAAGGACATATATTCTTAATTTCACTGCCATTAAATAAAATTAAATACACCCTCTGTCACTGTCTCATTCTCTGTCTCTGTTTCTCTCTCTCTCTCTCTCTCTCAAATAAAAATGCAGTTATTTTAATGCACATATTTTAATGCCGAAATTAAAGTGTCATCCTATAACCTGCGAAAGAGATCCCACAACAGAACGTTTCCTCTGTGCAATGCTCTCACAGCCAAAAATATTATTAACAGAAAGCTTTTTAAAGATTGATCTTTAGAATAGGCCCTACCACTGTATTAAGCTCCATTCTGGAAAGACTCAAACTCTATCTGCTTGAAATTTAGGATTAATTGCTGTATTGTATATTATGTGTATTTCTAGCTTGTAACATTGTGCGCATGTCATAATGAAGTTGCTAATAAACTACTACTACTACTACTACTATATGAGTAATTATTATAATTTCAATGATTTTATGCAGATTCTGAACAAGGCCCTAACGAGAGAAGATTATTGGAAGACTTGTTTCAACATAGAAACTATAATAAACTGGAGAGACCAGTTTGCAACGAATCCGACCCCCTGGTCGTCAAATTTGGTCTCGTCCTTCAACAAGTCATTGAAGTGGTATGATTAATCTGTACAATTATTTGAGTATTAAGATTTTCATGGTTAGCGTATTATGTCTGATATACAAGTAGGTGGAAATTATTATCACAGTTCACCTGACGATGGACAAAAATCTAACGTTCGAGAAAATCTAACCCAATCGGGATAAATTTTTAGTTGCTTTTCTCAGTATCTATACATTAGTCACCTCTTACACAAAAATATAGTTTGCGATAGGTATATGTTCAACTTTCGCATTATTCGACATTATCATGAGCCCATATCTTATCCACAGATAATAATTTGTGTTGTTGCGCGAGAGTTGCATTTTAAAAATATATACGGGGAATTGTTATGGTGGATGTGACCGGCAGTGGCGGCGCCATACCAGGTCGCACCAGGTCAAGTGACCTGGTAAAAAAGCCTCTGACCTGGTGTCCGACCTGGTGACCAAACGTGCCTGATTATTATATTGTTATAGCATTACTGTTTATACGACCTGTCATTAGTTTTTAACCTGGCGATGACATTGGTTGATCGGACGGTCTGGAGCCGCCACCGGTGACCGGGTTATGGCTGAGTAACCGGGATTTGTTATGGGATTTGGATTGTTAGAGATTTGTCCATGGAATTTGACATAAGCCATACCAACTTTCATATACAATCTCAATCGATGCATAAGGGTATCGGTCAGCTTAATTTACATCTCAAGTAAAATTTAGGCTTACAATATCCATGTATTGAGATCAGCGACTCGCTGTATCGTGAATGGTCGAGATCGTGACGAGTGGGTCCGTTAGAAAATTTCTTCAAGACTCTCAGGAACTGATTGAGACTCTGTCAAGCAGATGCAGAAAATGAAAGACCTTAAAACTGGTGCTAGAGCAAACGGCCATGACCATGGATACACTATTAATAGGAGGGAGCTTATATTTGTGGATGGTGTTTTAGAAAATGTCCACATCTAGAAATATCACAAGTAATTGGTTATAACTTTTAATTTATCTTACACCTCGGAGTAATTTATTCCTTGTTATTCGATTTACCACTCTCAGCCATTCGGCTGCTTTCAGTGATGGATTTAATATGAATGCTTGAGAGGGCAAATTCTTTTGCACGCATTTCTTTCGAGGGGAGGATAATTAAATCGTGGTAATGGAAGGGTGAGGGGCTACTATCCCCTCTTCCCTCCATTACCGCCATTAACCAATTTTGGACCCTAGCCCCGGGCTAGGACCCAAAATTGTTATTTTAATGGGTTTAATTGTAATACTTTTCAAATCGAGGTGGTCATGACCCCTCGTCCTCCCTAAACCCGCGACTGTTTGCTATTGATTTACAAAAACACAAACCAATCACCAGCTTGTTAACATTTTATAACTAGATAACCATATCATATTCCTATAACTAAACATATAATTGAAAAATAGACTATAGAACAAAATAAACATATACATAAATAAAAACTAACATATAAATGAGATAAACGCGCACTCAAGCCATACCCTGCTGCAAATATGGTGGACAACACTCCAGAAATATAACAGCCTCCTTGGTCCTGGCAGATCAGTGAGTGCGTGACAAGCATAAAACAACTGAACATTTAAATCGCTCTTAAGCGAAAAAAATGAAAATATGTTTCGTTAGGCAACAACAAAAATTTGTATCTATAAAACTACAAGATAAACAGTATAACATATATAGAGAAGTATAAATTTAATACTCTATAATTAACATCACTTACTAGAGTTACTTGACGGTGAAAGCTTGCAACTTCTGTATGCCAACGTATAAGGAAAAAATCCCGCGCAGTGCACTTTTACGAGAAATAGAAAAATCCACATTCTGCAAGAGGAGTGCCTTTATATAGCTTTGTCAAAAATGATTAAGATAAACAGACTAACCGTGTTTAACCAAGGAAATGTTAGATAGTACTAGAAGCATAAATCAACAAAATGAAGTGGCAGATATTACTAGATGATCACTGCAATAATTTTCAGTAGGCAGCTAACGATCTGAACTTACGATCAATGGTGCTAAATCAGTCAACAGAGGCATTGTCCAGTGGCGGTGTCAGACCTTCCGAGCAACCAGGTCATTGCCAGGTCATTAATAATTAAAAATAGGTCGGAAAATGGTGAAATGCTAAAACAATATCATAATAAGGCAGGTCTGGTCACCAGATCGGAAGCCAGGTCGGAGGCGTTTTACCAGGTCATTTGACCTCGGGCGACCTGGTGTGGCGCCGCCACTGGCGTTGCCTAGTAACGTGTTTGTTGAGTAAACAATTTTATAATGGCGTAGATAAGAAATGACATCATAACAATTGGTTTGAAAAATCATCCTGAAGTTAAAAAACTAATTCAGTTTTTCGTTATATAATTTATCATTCAACAAACTCCTTCGATCAACAGAATATTTCCATGTCTGGTGTTCGCAGAAATGTCGTCATATGATCAATTAGTCAAGGAAAAATAGAAGAATATTCCCATGTCTAATATTCGAGGGAACTAAGGCATAAATATTTGGTAACGGAAAATAGAAGCAAACGATACGAAATTAGTATCTCTAAGAATAAGCTTCGACTAATATAATGCAGCTGCCTTCCAGCAAGGCTTTAGCAACAATTGTCTGAGATAGTCCAAGTGCTGAAACTTTGTTTAAAATATTGTTGAAATAATATTGTATTGTTGTCATTATAATATTGTCGTCATTTCAGAAAATGTCCTTATGCAAACCTAGAACAGTTGTAATATCCAGTGTGGATTGGAAAATCTTGAAAATAAACGTAAAAACTGCACGTTTTTTAAGAGCCGACGTAAGCAGATATTGTTCCATCAACAGGCAGGCCTCTAATATTCCGCTCAATGACTGCGTATCTCAAGCTGAAAAGTGCTGTTGAACTGGAATCCATGTTTAATACTATCCTGATGGTCCGTCTCTAAAGGTATCTTTGGAGATGCAAAAACAGACGTTAAAGTCGGCTTTACTTTCTGACTACCGAGTACCACACAGGGTCATTGCGTAGCAAATCCTGCTAGGCGAAAATGCTGCGGCTGAGCCCTAGACCCTTCCCAGGGTGTCAGCACCGCGGCTGGTATCAATGCCATTAACAATAATAATGTTTTTAATGGCGATATTATAATACTATTTTCAGGACGAGAAGAATCAGATCATAAACACCAATATCTGGTTGAATATTGTACGTATAACTTCATCTTAATATTTCTTAAATCATCTTTATTGCTAGTGCTTATCCTGCAAAATCATATATGCCTACATGTATGTGTATTTTATTTGGTATGTAGCCTGAACGTTCTGTGTATAGACTCATGTCTGTCTATTATTATTAGGGTTGGACAATGTACAGAATCGCACTTTGAACATTTTAAACTAACTATTGGTAGACTATCTACAACAAGTGCTGTTACTTTTAATTGCAACAAATCTATGGATGGAATATGTAAGAGCCACTTGAGGCCTTTATTTCCTTTCACAATCACATTCTGTGTTTTATTGCTGGATTGCAATGTACTTGTGTGATGTGATGAATAAATAAATAAATATAAATAAAATATCTCTAGTGTCGTAAACTTCTAAACTTCTAAAGTAAATGAATAATTAAAGATGACGAGTGTCTACTCTTCAATCTTTTATTGTTCATTTACTTGAGCTCGTTTATTGTTATCTTGTGTACTTTTATTTATTTATTTTACTATTGACAAGATAACAGTAGTTATTAATTATTTGTTACTAATTTTGTGAAAATTTCTTATTGGAAATTTTGAACATAAGTACGGAAAATTGTGATAAAATTTGTCGATTTAAAAATTATTAGACTAATAAAGAGTCGACCGTATAGCAGAAGTTCCTAAATCGTCTATTAAATCATTACAATTAAGAACGCGATATGCATGTACAATTGTACATACCGGTACTTAATTAAACATTGACTATTTATGTCTTTTGTAGGCTTGGAACGATTCTAACCTGTCTTGGAACGAGAGTCAGTATGGAGGAATCAAAAGCATCAGAATTCCACCTGCCATGTTGTGGAAGCCTGATATTCTCATGTATAACAGGTCAGTTAACTTTTATTTCAAGTTAAGTTTAATTTTATTTCTTTTTTTAAACCATGTTTCAACCCTTTCGCTGATATATTTTATTTACCGTATAAGCCTAGGCCTACTGGTGCAGTAGTGTGAACCAAGATAAATATGGCAAAAACGCATGATTGTTGCAAATTCAAAATCTAATCTCAAGTAATGAGGACACCTGAAGTATTAGAAAAAAAACTTTACATTAACTTGTACAGTTATTTCAATTTAATTCTCACTGAAAGAGTGAGACAGAGTGAGAGTTAGAGAGTCAGAGAGAAAGAGTGAGACAGAGAGTTAGAGTCAGAGAGTAAAAGTGAGACTGAGTGAGATTTAGTGAGTCAGAGAGAAAGACTGAGACAGAGTAAGAGCTAGAGAGTCAGAGAGAAAGAGAGAAAGAGTGGAACAGAGTGCGAGTTAGAGACTCAGTGAGTACGAGAGAGAGAGAGTTATGGACCTTATATTTTGTTCTGTTCATTGGTTAATTAATTAAGAACGTTACTTTGTTTAATAAAACTATTATGAAGCTTGATTAAATCCTCATTGTATTGTATTGTATTGTATTGTATTGTATTGTATTTGTAGCCTCAGTACAGCAAGATTCTTCTCCACAATGTCCTACAAAGTTTATCACACCCACACACTACCATCCCAACCATCGCTAGATCTCTCCTGCCCCAGGGCCGTCTGCTGATCGTTCATCGACCAGGGCCGCCCCTCAACACTCTGCCGCTGCCGAACCTGGCCCTTGAATCCCTCGGAGGAGTCGATCCCCCGCTGGCGGAGATACTGGAGCTACTGAGGGAGCAAGGGCTGCATGTGAGCTGGGAGGTTGAGCATGTACAAGTGACGATACCGACTCAAAAGTGGATGTACCTCGTGCATAACAAGTATCCTCCTCCTCTACAGGTTTGTATGTAATGTGCATAGTGTGTATATACTTTATATAGACTCGTAAAGTCACTGATATTGTCACTATTTTTTATGTTTATTATTATTTTTTAATGTTAAAGAGTAACTCACCTGCATTGCTTGTCAATTCTATGCTGATATTAGGCAACACCGGCGCTGGCCCGCTTCATTTAAAATCTACTCAAATAAATTTATGATAATTTATGATTAGCGACCAACAGAGCATTTGTTCTTTGTGTTCGCCTATTCCTTTTGACTATTCGTTTGTTGCTGCTACAATAACTATAAATTAATGTAGAATTCATTTAATAATTTTCAATCACCTATTACTTTTTAATTAAGTTATTGCACATTATTGCTTTGTTTTTCTGATTGTGTTCTGTGCATGCAGTGAATTTGTGGTAAACGAAATATATAAAGGAATAGGTATCTCTTTATTCGTAACGAGTACAGGGTAATAGAGACAACATTAACAATATTCGAACGTAAACTAAATAACAGGTGCGCCAAACTTTATATAACATA
>JAQFZF010000802.1:0-15880 GCA_034695365.1 Enchytraeus norvegicus | reverse complement strand
TAGATTAACCAAGTCTTCATCAAGATCATTGATGAATATCAAAAAGAACAATGGACCCAGAACTGATCCCTGTGGCATCCCTGAAGTGACGTCGACCCAGTCTGACTGATTGACACCTAGAGGTACTCGCTGTTTACGGCCAATTAGTCAAGTATGAATCCAGTTATAAACCAGTCCACTTATGCCACATGATTTAATTTTTAGCAGCAGCCGATTATGTGGGACAGTATCGAAGGCCTTTCTAAAATCTACGTATACAGCATCTACAGCCCCTCATCGACCTACCCATTCACTTTCTCAAACAAGCTTAGCAGATTAGTAAAACATTATCGTTTGGAAAGGAATCCATGCTGCGACTTATTTAACATATATCATGTTCTATTAAGTGTATAAATAAACTGTCCTTTATAATACCCTCAAGAATAATGCATGCATGCGGCGTCAGGCTCACCGGCCTGTAATTGCCTGGATCTGATCTCTTTCCTCCCTTCTATATCGGAGTTACATTTGAAAGTTTCCAATCTATGGGTATACAACCTGTTGCCAATGAAATTCTAATAGATCTTACTTAGAGGATAGCAAATGTGATCATAATAATAATAATCATCATCATAATAGGAGATTTATTTTAGTTACTAAATTTTATCTATACATCTTTGTTAAACATAATAAATCATAAATAAATTTATCTTTTTTTAGCCCAGGGTCCTCTACCACTCAGGGCATAATTTTTCAAATAAAAATAAATAAATAATTATAATAATTATATTTCAGAGACATGGCATTCCAGAGTCCAAGAGATTAATTTTAAATGCTTTTTTTTCATCTATAGGCCTACTTCTATTTTAACGTATTAAAATCAATTTTATCATATTTTCAACCCATGGGTCGTTTACCACCCAGGGCATTTAAGATATACAAATAAAACAAAGAAAATAAAATAATAATAATAATTCTCTTTTCAATTCTTTTTTAGCCCACGGTTGGTCATCACCCAGAATATTTAAATAAGTAAATAAATAGAAATAAAAAGAATAAAAATGACATTAACATTTCTTCGGTGTCTGCTGAATACAGAAATTTGTCGGCAGACTATTGTTTAATTCCACTTGATTTTGAATAAAAAAATCCCCCAGCGAAATCTCAATAACTCTGTCGAAACTCAAGATTTTTGGGTCTTCTACACCGTGTTTCCAAATAACCGAGAATACTGTACGGTATATTATTGATTTTCTACCTAAGTAATAGTGTGTTTCCTATGATATTTAGCAGGCATCAATAGGGGCTTATTTGTGATTTATGTTGAAAATTTCAAGCAAGTTAGAAGAATAATCACAGAGATAATGCATTCTGTGCGTGGTTCCTAGTATGCAGAGAACCGAGATCGAAACGTTGTTATCAGTTCCTTTGCGCAAAAAGTAAGGTAATTAAGCCATTTTAAAGTATGTGAAACTGGATCCAATATATCTTTCAAATTTGTGAAAGATTTTGACAAAATTGACAAAGTTATTACATTTTGATGAGATCCCTACATTTGGTGCTAGACGTTCTAGGCTTGAGGCCAAGGCTGAAGCACAGTTAGTGGTAGGGGTCTCATATAAATGCAATAACTTTGTCAATTATTTCACGATCTTGCTCAAATTTTAAGAATATATTGCAAATTTGATCAAATGTAACATACATAAGAATGACTTAATTACCTTACAATTTGCGAAATTTATTGATAACACCTTTGGTATCTCGATTTATGCTGTTCTGTTGTTGTTGCCCACCCGAGGATCAGCTGTAGTGCTGACCCCCTCCATTTTCGTCCTTGAGAGCGCTCCTCCAGGGCTCGCCGCCAGGTATCCAGCAGCTCTGCCGCCTCGCAGGGATGGTTCCATAAGTCTATTGGAGTAAGTGCTGTCTGTATTTGTATGCATTGAAAGAAGTGTATTGTGTCACGTGTTTGGTCAGAGCAAAGGGGGCAGAGTGATGATGGGTGTTGAGAAAGGTTAATTTTGCGTAAGTAGGATAAAAGGAAGGGTGACTTGTTAGTTCTTAATTGTGATAGAAGGCGTTTATGATATCTGGTTAGTGTTTCTTCTGAGTGGTGGATTTCTGGAGCTTGCATTTCTAATATTTTGTTTTCTGGTATTGTGCATTTGTGATTGGTCACTGCAAGACATTTCTGTATTAATTTTGTAGTAATTCTGTATGTCTTTCTATATGCTCACAAGTATTTTACTTATTTTATCTCAAAATAATCGTTAGATACAAGCATGCAAGTCACATTACTATATGTATAATGGCGCTATCTGTGGCGTCAATTGTAAATAAAATATAACTGTAAATAAAATCTCACACAAAGTATCAAAGTCAACTCTCCACCCCGCCCTATATACAGTGGTACGTTGTGGAACATTGCGCTGCGTTATTTATGGTTTGAGACTGAGCTACTAATTAGTGCTTCTGAAATGTTTAGAATACTGAGAAGTTTTGAATGCTGTTTTGCAAAATGCGTATAGTTTGAACAACTTTTCAAATAAAAATATAATTTAATTCTGTATTAATTGCAATACGACAAACTAAATGTGCCAAAACTGGAAGGAATATTTTATGATAGACTTATCATATTTTCAAATATCTAATATTTATAAAATTTACCATCTATAATTATATTATTGTTTCAGAAATATTATAAAGCGTTTTACAGTATGACTAGTTTATGGAAGGTGTTAAGTTATATTTTTCAGTTAAAACTTCAGTCTTTTATCAATAATTCATTTGTTGGTCAATGTGTGATTCAAATACTGTTAGAGACAACTCTCATACTGTTATCGTTCGATGACGAAACGGACTTTAAGTATTTGAGTCTAAAAATATATGAATTTTATTTGAAAATTAAAAGTATATATTCTCGATTCTCGTATGAAGTATAAAAATACCCCCTCCTCCTCCCATAGTTCATGAGGACAGTAACTGTTTATTTTAAACAAGCAGATTACTGTTAAATTATAGTTTTAGTTAATAGTTCTGATACTGTGACCTCGTGCTACATTTTCTTTATAGGTTACGTATCCGTCGTACACGCTGACAATCATACATCTAGGCCTACATTAATTTAAAGTTCTTATTCAAGATATTAACCAAAAATACACGTAATTAATATTTAATCGTGTAGAAGTTGATAGCATTCGCCGAATTTGTAAGGGACATCATCGCAGAACGACATCCCTGACATCATCCTTGGATGGGGAAACTGAGGTTAAAACAGTATTTCTATTTCCTTAAATATGTACGTGTGCAGAATGTCGCGTTTGAGAACATACCCTTTTTCGATTCATTTTAAACCTGATTTAACATTGGTCTTTATAATTTATCTTTTATTGTGCATTTCACTATATATATGCTATAAATGAATACAATTTTGAACAAATCGATGTTAGGTAGCTATGTAATTTACATAATTGTAATTATTTGACTAAATAGTGTTGTTCTTTGAAGTCCTGACAAACAAGATAACATTCGTGGATTTTCATTTATATGTAACTAGCTGGGGTACCCGGCGATGCCCCGGAGGAAGTGAATTGAGATTTATTGTTGGGATCCACGTTTGAAATGACAGATATAGCCTACGGAAAGTTTCACCAACTTTGCTTTTATATAGTTTCTCTATATCACAGCTGCTTGGGGGCCATTTCCTTCCTCAGTATCTTGCGTTAGTCGGCTGTTACGAAACACGTGCAGTTATCGGTTACCCAGTAAGCCCGTCTCATCACAAAGGTTTAGCCTTCTGCATATGTAAAATGATGCCTTTGCTCAAGGAAAATATAGGTTTCCATTGCCTTCCGCAGTATCTGCGTTAGTCGGCCCCTAAGAAACACGTGCAGTTATCGGTTGGACCTATTCTAAAATATCCCGAACCCAACAGGGGAATAGCTCTGGCCCAATATATTTCTAGTAATTTATTTGCACCTACTCAATGATAAATAGAGTTACAGATAGGCCCTACAGAAAAATTGATAAACATAATCGAACATCAATAAATAAAAAAAGCAAAAGAAAGATAAAAAAATCAATCATCAGTACAATACTCGATGCTGCAATAGGCTTATATAGCTACAATACGAATCATGAGTTCGAGAGAAATGTACTCTCAAAGTATCTCCATATGTTACATTTTACGCTTAATTAGCATTCTCTAATTGAGTATGTAAGTCAGGGCTAAGAATCGTATCGACACGGTTTAACTCTCAGAGATTCTATGATCCCATGTATTGTGTATTGACTTTAATTTAGTAATATGACTTTAATTTAATATAGTCTTAATTCGGCAGGTCCAAGGTACATAATCTGAAACACAGCCTGCCATCCCGCTCACTAATGAGCACTCCATCGATCATCAGGTTGATCCCATCAAAAAGGCTATGCCTTTACCACACCTAAATTGTAACCTTTTTTCTTGGGAATATTCTGACTTCCGAGGTGGTTTCCGGTTGCCTTCTTCAGTGTAAATTAAATTCCTCAGTTATACTGAGGAAGGCAACTGGAAATCACCTACTTATACTAGTACTTAATTCTATCAGAAATAATAATTATAGATTATCATTTATAGTTATCGTAATCAGCTGTATTATAGAAACAATATATTTCGAGAATAAAGCGTGCATAGCTTATACAAGGACATGGCTTACAATACAATACAATATTATAGTAAACATCGTTTCAACGTCTGACGACGATATCAGGGACAGTGGCGGCGCAGACAGAGTCCAGGGGTGGGGGAAACGTCCCCTTAGTAAATTATATTCCCCTTTCATTCCCCTTCAAGATTTCCAATGGAAAATATTGGCCTATGATTATTGATAACGTTATAGGCCCCTGCTAAATGCTTATTTGTCCCCCCCCATTGCCCCCTCCCTCAATTTCAGATTTTCTGGCGCCGCCACTAAGAAGGGGCGTCTCCAACAGCACAATGAATTATACGGTATGGTTCACTCAAACGCATTTAGCAAGGCACAAACTTGTGCTGAAGGAGAACGTGGGTCAACAGTGGTCAAACACGGTGCAATATTGAATAATCGTAGATTGAATCTGCAAAATTTAAGATGCTAACAGGTTTATAAGACACCAACTTTACAGTCACTAAATAAACGTTTGCCAACAGTTCGTATAATAATCATATGATAATAAGAAGTGATTTATATTGCTGCTTATTTAAATACAGTGGCACATAATTATTAGAAGTCATTCATTTTGCTGAACTGACGATTGCATTTAATGTAATCATTAATCAATAACAAGTTTTAAAATCAATCAACAAAAGTTTTGTCTTTATGAGTTAATCATATTAGTTATTAAAGTTAAACCCAACCAAATATATGACCAAGGATAAAATTTTCGGGAATTTTAAAAGCTAAAGCGAAAAGATTTCCAAACTGGTAAAACTTGGTGGCAGTGGTAAAAGCAGAAGAATCAAAGATATTGATATTTATGTCTAGTATAGAAATGAGAAGGAGTTAGAACGTCTCTGTCAATTATCATCAAAAGGTAATAAAATGACTATCTAGCAAATTCATAATAATAATAACAATCATTATAATCTTCAGCGGCACATTCAGCGACATGGCTTTCCAGAGTACAAGAGATTAACTTTTAATGCTTTTTTTGTATCTATACTTATTTTTAACGCAATGAAATATATTTAATCATATTTTTAGCCCAGGGTCGTTTACTGCCCAGGGCATTAATAAAATTAAGAAAGAAATCATTATAATAACACGCAGAATTTGATACACACACGGAGTTGTCACTTTTAGAGCCCATATGAAACCAGGCTACACGTGAGCACTTTACTACTATCCAAATAAAGATCAATGAATCAATCAATGAGAATTTAAAGTTCAGTTTCTCACCCGAAGACGATGTCAGTAACAGACGTAATAGTATAACAGCCCAGCAAAACGATCAAGAATAAAAATACTCCTCATAATATTATTGAACACTGTATTGTAATGTCTAGATGGATTATTCATCTCTTTAATGTAAATTGCGCATATAAACAAAACTATTTTGTACTACATACACCACAGGCCTTAACTATCAAGTTTACTAACTCTTCTGTAATGATTAATTATCACAGCGAAACAATGACCTTAACCAATGTTGTATGAGAATTACATAAAACACTACGATCAAACTTTTCTAGCTTGCGCGAGGTTCAGCTTATAGTACAGTCCTTTTTGCGCAAGTAGCTCAGAATGAGTACCACTCTCAGAGACAACTCCGTTATGAAATACGATGATTTTATCTGCATTCTGTATGGTAGACAACCGATGAGCGATCACCAGACTCGTTCTGCCCTCCTGCGCTCTGTCTAGGGCTTCTTGGACCACCTGCAATTATCATAACAAATTGTTACTAACATTACCAGTCATCATATTGGTCTATCTAAAAACAGTAGCCTACAATTACGTTAATTCAAATATTGTTGATAAGATCTACATGTAGTTATGAATCAATGAAAAAATATAATAAATATGGCGCCATCGTACGGCTAAATACGGCCGTGCGATAGCGCGCAATGAAAAATAGGAAGTAAAATCCAACGTCCGGTTGCTCACCGGAACGCGATATTCTCAGCAATGCTGCAGTCAAACAGAATGGGTTTCTGTGAGACGAGACCCATCTGAGCTCGTAGCCACGCTAAGTTCAGCGTTCTCAACTCGTTACCATCTAACAGCTACATTCAATGCATTCCTATAGGCTTATGTTGATTATAATTCTCTTTTCATTACACCAAATGAAACAAAATTTAAACTTTGATGAAAACAGGTAGGCCAACTATTGTTGAAAGTTACTGCATTGTGAAGTAAGTGATGAGTTAAAATGTTATAAAACCACAATGTTTGCAACCAACAACATTTTCCCACTTACAAAATATACGTCGAGGTATCTTCTTGCAGCATCTGTAGTCCTGTAGTTTGTTTGTATATCAATCAGTGACTGTGCAAATATTATATCGAATGAAAGATTCTAAGATATATGTTTAACGTTGGTTATTTTTAATAGCACAAAATCGAACTTGGCCATTCACGTAGGTTATATGCAACAATATATCATACTACATACGTACAGTATTATGATGTATAATTGTATATACTTTTGTTCATAGTATGTACAAGTGCAATAACAGTATAATTATAAATCAAATGTACCGTCAAGAGACCCAATGCTCTTGTCAAATATTGTGATTTTTTACACAACATTGAACTTTGAAGACTCTTCACAGTCTTATGTATATGGACTATAGATAAATATATTTACCAAATTGCCTTCTGCTGGATCGTAGAATCGTTCCAGGAGCTGGATGGTTGTACTCTTTCCACATCCGGAGCTCCCAACAAGGGCAATAGTTTGACCCTTGCGTACTTGAAGATCTAGACCTTTGAGAATCTGAACTGTTGGTCTGGTTGGGTAGCTGAAGCGAACACCTCTAAATTCTACAGTGCCTTCGCAGGATACCTGAGAAAATGTTAACACAAAAACTTTCTGAAAAGACCTTTTATTTAATTTCTAAATACTAAACTTTCCTTTTAAACCTCTTATATTGTGTCAGGCTACATTGTCGACCATCTTATGTGCATGAATATTAACCCTATTTCAACTTCATTTCTATTGTGAAAGAGGTGAGCATGAGTATAGAATATATTAGTTCGTCGATATTTATTCACTCACCAATTAAAACAAATTTTCTATCTCTGAACATTTCAAACCAAATAACTGTGCAATTTTAGAACACATGGCTACTCATAATGATCAAATTACGGGAATGAACTGGAGAAACTGGTTAAAATATTAGTTTCATATGCAAAAAGATAATTCGTACCGGAGCAGCACCTTCCGCTGAATAGGCGTCTATAGTTGGTTCAGTGTCCCAGAGATTTAAAATCCTCGCCGCTGCCTGTTTGGCTTTACCGTAGTCTGGTGCAAACTGACTGGCTTGTCCGATTGATAGAGCCCCCATGATGATAGCTGAGAATACCCTACACGTGCAGCAATCACAGCTTCATATTGGCATTTAAAATGTATCAACAAAGTCGGTACAAAAAATTGCCTGACATTATTTCGATATAGCTGTTAACTGTAAATTTAAAATATTACCATCAGGTAAACCATGCTTTTGAGCGTTTTAAACCTGATTAAATTCTTGCAAGTCGTATTTAAATATTGTTTTGTTATTTATACTTTTTCTATTCTTATAATTTTTTATTTTTTATTTCTTTTTACCCTGGGTGTAAAGAGCCCGGTGGGTTTTATAAGAGCGATTCAATTAAGAACGAATTGAATCGTCGCCCAGCTGCTCGAGATCTACTGGGTTAAAGAGCCGCGAAAGCATACAGCGTTGAATCTTTGCAGAGTGATCGAGAGTCTTTGCCAACGAAAAGAGATCTTGCGCTGATCCCCAGTTTGTCTGGCACAGTGTCTGCCAATGCCATTTATAAAGACAGCTCCATCGGAATTCATCGTCTCCATGGCCACGGGAACACCTAATACCCACGGGCTAAATCCTGATACTTCTCTTATTTCCTGTAAGCCACAATTTCGGCAGCTGCAAATGCAGTGATTGAAGTGGAATTGAGGTTATTATTTTTTTTACCCTGGGTGTAAAGAGCCCGGTGGGTTTTATAAAAGCGATTCAATTAACGAATTGAATCGACGCCCAGCTGCTCGAGTAATTATTTAACGTCTCGAGTTACTATTATTATTATTATTATGACAATTTTAATTGTCAATTTGCCTTTTTTAATTTGCCATCCCCAATGCAATCCACTATGCAATTATCTTGTAAAGCATAGAGATCGCTGGGCATGATCTATTATATTAAACATGCTGCGAAGGATAACAAAGTGTACTTATTTAGTTTAACGTCTGTCTCGTCGTTGCCAATGAGATCAGGGAGCTGTAGAAATATGTAGATGTAGATGCATTTTATTGCGAGCCACATGTGCTTGCGTTTGACGTCCCTGACATCGTCTCGGACGAGGAACCGGGCGTTAAATCGTCATTGTTTTGATGTATATGTGTGTGCTAAGACGTGATACTATATTTATAATATCAGAATCAAACCTTCGGAGCCGATAGCTGAACTTATATCTTTGGTTAGTTACTAGGCAATAGTGGCGTTAACCTAGTAACTCACCGGTAGAGTTACCAATTTTAATATGTAAAAGATAGTAAATGACTTCATAACTAGAGGTTTGATAAACCATATTTTAACTTCAGAAATCGGCCCCTATTAATAATTTTTGCAGAAGCAATAAATGTTGTTTGGAGCAATTATTAATTTTATTGTACGTGTCTGTGGATCATGCCTATTACTTAGTGCATTGACGTTCTTGATCTTCCAAATATTTAATATTAACTGGTCCCTATCAAGCTCTTTTTAATTTCATCTTCCATATTTTGTTGTCTGACTTTCCTATTCTTCCGTAGTGCATGAGCAATGAGATTCTGTCTTCTGCCTGTTGATTTTTAAGAACAGGCCTGTTAGTCCTATATTATTCAATTGAAAACTTTGTCGCGAATTGAAATGCTCAAACATCTATGATTGCAAGGCGAAATCCGGACTCGGAAAGCTGATATAAGTCCTGAATATAATTATTATATTTAAGAAGTTCAAATTAGGGTGATTGTCTTAGAATTTGCATTTTTTCATGTTTTAAGTCGTGATGTTATTTTTAAATTTACTTCGTGTACCATAAAAAAATAATTATATGTACTATTGTACTGGTTTAGTGTTACTGGCATTCATGGTAACTTATATTCATTGAGCTAAGAAATGATTATGTGATTTTTACTTTTTATGAACTGATGATTTAGAACTTGCATTTTTGTGTTTATAACTTTATAGTTATGCTGTTGTATATAAACTTACTTTTTTGTTCTAAGAATTGTATACACTGGTTTAGTGCACTGAAAGCCTAGTATCATCTGTTAGCGATCAAATGGACTTTAAAAGTTGGATGTTTACAAGAGTTAGTCTTCGGTGTCTCTTTTATTTCTTAAAAACGTATTTATTCGTAAAAATGCGTTTCCAGTTGAATTTATTTATGATTTTGAGTTTTACTCTTTTAATTAATTACAGTGTCCATTTTGTAGAGATGTGAATGCAGCCACTGTCTATCAAAAACATGATCGCATTAATTTTTATTAGGTGTATTTGCAAGTGTTTTTATGTCTGTTTGACTTTGTAATTCGGATGGGTAGTCTCATTGAGCTTATTTATTTATTTATTCATCAAAATAAGCACATTACAAAATCGATGTTCCAAAAAAGTTTAATTCTTGTGGGTCGATTCCGAAGACTGTCGGGTCCACGTAAAGTATTCCGGAACAACTCTAAGCACTCTAGCGATTCAAAAGTGGAACATTAATTTTATTAGTTAATTAACGAATATTGCAAACCAGAAACCATTCGTTCAAATTCAGACATATTTTTTACAGACAAGCTTGTGTAGTTAGTTCATTGCGCTAATTGAGGCTATTATATACAGACAAGCTTGTGTAGTTGGTTCATTGCGCTAATTGTGGGTATTATATACAGACTTGCTGGGCTTAAATGAAACAGACTATACTATTCAGTCAATGGTACAGTTTGCATTCTGACAATAATAATATCATCTTGTCAAGTATGTCAGTACGTATGTGGGCATTTATGGACCAGTCACAAACTGTCTAAAGTGGAATTTTTTATTCGGTTTGGTGTATTTATCTTTGTTGTGATTTATATAAATTTGATCTATTTAATTTATACTTCGAAGGCACCATCAGCGACTTATTAGCCAGGTATTTGAGCCATCCCAACAATCCACAGTAAATGTATTATATAGCATATATTGGCCTGTTGGGTGACGTAGTCGGTAACACGCTTGCTCGATAAACAGGGCGTCACTTGTTTGAGTCCCAGCCATGTCCGTCTCTGACAGTATCCCTCAGTACAGAAACAGACGTAAAACTTAACTTTAAAGCTTTTTTAATATTGTGTACTCTGTCTTTTTATCCGAATAACTAAAATGAGTATTCAACTAACTGACAAAATAAGTAAGTTAATTAATCCATGCAAAGTAAATTTAAGTAAAACGACTTATTGGCCTAAGTCAAACTTGGCATTATGTTAAAATCTATTTTAATAAGATGTTCCTCATTTAGGCTGCCTCTTAATTTATAACGATAAATAAATGAGATACTTTAGTCTGTATCCCATACTTTAATGTTCTAGTCTGTGTAATAGTGTAACTTATAGAAACTTGTGATAAGGCAGTGTATTTATTTGCTTCTTTCAGAAATGATATTACCTGTAATGTAGTTCGGAGTAGCTTGTTAGTGAATGAATATGTTTCTTTAGTCCCATTTTAAATTACTTACTTACATTTTATTGTGTTAGGTGGTCAGCTGGATAGGATACTTTATATAATCACTGGCGGCCTATTGTTTGATTGATTGATTGATTGATTGTTCGCTTGTGTTTCGTGCTTGATTGGCTGCCTATTTTGTCTTGTTAGTCGTTTAGCTATTAAATCTGAAGGATTAAACAAATTTTTATTTCATTTGATTTTTAATGTGCAATCTGATTCTAATACTCATTGTCTGCTGTTCTGCATTTTGTGATTAACATACAATTGAATCTGATACCAATATCAGTGTCAGATGATGACACGGGTGTTAAACCAAATTATTTTTACTGATCCTCTCTCATTCACAGCGCACTGCCTAACGGCAGGTCCTTAGCATATAACTGTATAGTTTGTCTGCCATTTGGGTCTCCTTGTCCTTCCTCAGTGACTGCGTTAGTCGGCTTCTACGAAACACATGCAGCTGTCGGTTGGTCTATTCTCAAGTCTGACGGAGCCAATAAGGTTATCATAACGCCCGAAATTGACTAAAATTTAAACTTTACTGGATGTCTTTGTATTCAAGTACAATATGGTTTAACGTCCGTTTCATCATCTGAGTGATCTGACGACGTCAGGGTGTCAACACCACAGCTGGCATCCTGGGTAAACAACAACAACAACGCTAAACCGTTGTATTGTATATTGTAGCAAGCAATGCAGCCATTAGACCACTGGACTTGGTCTTTGTGTGAGAAACCGGACGTTTCCTCATTGATTGATTGGTTGACCTGCTACAATGTGTAGATTTTTGAATGATTAATTTCATGCAGTGTAATGTAAAAGGCTTAAGGAAAAGCCGTATTTAATCTCAGTTTCACTGCCTAATAACTACATCCAATTTGTGCTAGGTTTCTGTGGGAAGGAGTTTTGTATATTTATACCTGTTTGTTGTAAATAAATAAATTTAATAACTGAAAATATTCACAAAGTTGGTAGTTTTATTTTTTTCTATATTAATTGTAGTGGACAATAAAATCAGTTCAGTTAACAGAATATATCTCCCCAACGCTCTGCCAGATGGCAGGTCCAAGGTACAATTCATTCCCAAAGTCGACTATATCGCTATGAACGAGTACGCCATCGACCAACTACCCGATTCCTTTGAAATGAGAATTTCATTGCCAAAATAAAAAATTATGCCTCTTCTCTTCAAGAAGATATTGTGGCTTCCAAGGTGATTTGCCGTTGTCTTCCTCAGTGTAAGTGCTACAGTTTTATTACGGGCGTAGACAAATAGAATAGTACTCACAGATATATCAATAAATAAAAATTTAACGTCCTGTTCCTCACCGAAGGCGATGTCATGGACGTCTCAAACGGAATGTAAAACTACATGTATAGTATATTGAATTATACTGTATAATTAACTAATAATGTAAATGTATTTGTACATTTACATTATTTTGTTTAGTATATTTCTAACCACCAAATTCGATCTGCATGTGCATAGACGGAAGAGAAAGCGTGATTCAAAGCAGTGCAAGTCCGTTATACAAGGCAAGAAAGTCTGTTCATATCAGTAATATATTTTACAAACTTCAACTCATTTTGACGTCCCTGATATCATCCCTGGATGAGGAAACGAACGTTAGAGCTTTATTGTGATTACAATCAACTATGGCGAGATTCTGCACGAGATGCTGTGCGAGCAATTAGAAGTATGAGAAAGGTACGATGAATAAAGTATCAAGCAGAATTCTGTTTCTATTTAGAGCTCCGACTGTTCTTGCGAGAATCGTACCTGCACATGAAATATAAAAAACATTCAGATTTTAACATCCCTGACATCAACCTTGGATGAAGAAACGAACGTTAAACCTTTATTATTATTATCATCTTATGAAACACGTTCAGTTTTCGGTTTTTTAATTCTATATCCTCGGACAACAGGAAATTTTATTTATAGGCTGGCCAAAAGTATAGGCTACAATGTTATGTGTTGGGTCCGGGAAACTTGAGAATATAGGCCACCCGAAAACTACACGTGGTCGTAAGAGGTGACTAACGTAGATTCTGCAGCGATGTTATAGAGTGGTCTACATGTGTGAATACATGTAAGAGCTGGCACTTTAAGTATTATATAGTACAATATCTATCCATCTATCTATCCAGTGCTCTGCCACGTGGCAAGTCCAAGGCAAAAATTCAATCAACTATCTCGCTCTTTAATGAGCACACCATCGACCAACCTAATAAGTCCGTCTCATCACAAAAGCATTGCCTTTTCCACACCTAAAATGATGCCTTTGTTCATGGAAAATATAGGTTTCTGAGGTAATTTCCCATTGCCTTCCTCAGTATCTGCGCTTTCGGCTCTTAGAAACACGTGCAGTTATCGATTGGACTATTCTCAAATATCCCGGACCAAACACGAAAATACAATATAATACAATACAAAAGATATTTAATAGTTTCTCTACATACTATGTATATCAGAAGCGATTTTTGGAACAGTGCAGGGAAAAGTAGTAGCATGCCATAAGCCATAGTGTGAGACTATGAAAATAATAATAATAATAATGGTTTAACGTCCGTTTTCTTGTCCAGGGATGATGTCAGGGACACCCAACAGTATAATTGTGTTACTATAAGCCGGCTCATCCATAACGGTTTGATGAATACGTTACTGAAAAGAAAAAATAACAACACTAACTGTTTTACTACCTCGGGAACATAGACATGATCCATTGGTATGAGCTCATTCAGTTCTTCCAAACTCTTTACGTATAGCAGCTTGGCGTAAAACTTGGAGCTGCGTTAATAAATAAAGCAATAGCTTAGTTGTAATGTAATTTTTTTAAAGTTTATCCTTTATTTTATTTCAGCAGATAATGCATTTAGGATACAAATTCGTTCCAGTTGTCATGGAGACCTGAGGCCCTGTAAATAAGAGTGGGCCCGATTTCATCGACAATTTAGGCAGAAGGTTGCGTGCCCTGACCGGAGATCTCAGAGAGCGCTCATTCTTGTGGCAGTGGCTCTCTGTGGCCATTCAGCAGTACAATGCTGTATGCTTCAGAGGCACATTTGAGAGCCAAACATTAATATAAGCATAATATTTATATATGTTAGCTGAACACTGACATATATTTCGAGTGTAGACTTTACAAAATTGGTGGGTGTTATTATTGATGCATTTAATAAAATATAGCAGTTCAAAATAAGAATAATGTCGTCACTAACATATAGTTATAAAACTAGAAATTTGTTATAAAGTTCTAAAATAATTATCTTTCATTCTAAATTAAGTTAAGTGTCCGACTCGAGTTCCATAGATTTGTGATATTCCATTAAAATATTTTTCCGTAAGTTCAGAAAGAGAGCAAGGGTCACACTGGTCAAACACGGTGTAAGTCCATTAAATAAAATAAAAATAAAATAAAGTCAAAATATACAAGTACAATTCTGTTTTATTTGTGATATGTTTAAGTAAAATACCTTATAAAAGGCTTAGTCATGACAATCACAGTCCTAAGGAATAGAGTTGGGTGAACAATGAGTAGGCGCTTCAGACTTTTCTTGAATCTGAAACAAGAAATCAATCGATCAATCATCGTGTAGTCAATAGAATTAAAAGTAGGTAAGACAAAGACTTACCTAGACGTAACACTTGACAAGACTTAAAACTAGACCAAAAACTAGACAAACGGTTAATTACTTACAAATTGACTCATTTTATAAATATAATTGTTATAATAATAATTGTAATTCAAGAGCAATGCAAAAATAAATACGAAAAGTTTAAAAAAATGAATAGCCCATACATCGTCTGACGATGACCCGGATGATAAACCGTTATTTGGTTTTGATTTTCTACGATTCCCAGTCGCACAAAATAGTAATGATTTAAAACGGCAATGCTAGTCACATTTTGTTCAAAATAATGAGCTCTGAATTAGGAGACCCGTTTTTAGCTTACTACTAAACTATAAGAACGTTATAAGAAGCTAAGCTCTATTGCAGTGAGATGGCTAATTAATATTTGGCAAGTGTAGTGGGAATATTTGAATATAACCACTTCAATTAATAATAAAATAATTATTGATGTCAACATGAAAGTTAAATCGTTGATTAGCATTATTAGGTGTAACTTTTATAGACATTATTACTTTTTATTTAGATGAGCAAAAATAAAAAAGATACGATTTATTACTTTCTGTCGATGAGAAGATAACAATGCTTGAACCAGCGAAAGCTGAGTATTCGTTGCCTAGCAACAGAACCGTGGAAGTAAACCACCGTGTACTCATCCATAACCAGCAGTTGTAGGGTACTTATCACATATCTATAACAAATAAAACTCATTATACCGAAAGCAATTCTAGTTGACTTCAGTTCAGACTTTAGTAGGAATATAAGTTTAAGTGTATAAAACCTGGTCCTAGAGAGAGAGAGAGAGAGAGAGAGAGAGAGAGAGAGAGAGAGAGAGAGAGAGAGAGAGAA
>JAQFZF010000801.1:0-15884 GCA_034695365.1 Enchytraeus norvegicus | reverse complement strand
CCCCGTCATCAACCGTCATCAAGGTCCCGACCCCCCCCCAGTGATGACGTAATATGTGGATGACCCATTATTTATTGCGTGGATCGATTGGTGGGAGAGAATGAAGCAAGCAACGTGGTAATTTTGTACGTAATATTTTCATCGATTCTTCACATCGGCTGCCCGTGTTAACGTAGACCTATAATTGTTATTAGGGATGAAATTGAAGTGATAAAAATTAGACTCGGATTTGGGATGGGGAGATGGGAGGAATACTTGCTGGTCTCCCCTGAATTTCTATAGGATTTATTTAAAAGGTATTCCTACCTTCTTTTGCCTAATTTTCCTCCATTTAGGTAAAGGTACACTATCAGTGGCGGTGCCAGAATTTTGGGTAAGCCGGGGCACTGCCGGGGCACAAGGTCCCGAGACGGGGCACATAAAAATTGATGAAAAGTCATGAAAAGTTGTAATTAAATTTTAAACATGATTTATTAAAATTAACACTGGACATATACTTCACACCAACCAGTAAAATTTATACGAGTCAATGACCATTGTCCATGATGCATGAAATAACACCGGAATAGCATATTTATGAGGTTAACAAGATAATACAGTCATGGTTTCATATCATGGAATTGTTAATTCAATCAAAATGCAAACAAAAAATATTCATTTTCCTGCCAGGGCACCTGCCGGGGCACGACTGTTTTCAGCCGGGGAACGTTGGCCCCGGCGTGGCGCCGCCACTGTACACTATAAGTCAGAATTTTAAGCTTAAGGTAATCGGGTACGTGTTTGTTATCTCTCCCCAAAAATATATTCATATTTGTTTCAACTTGTTTTAGGGTCTTGTGGGGTTTTGGGTTAGGGTTAGTCTCCAACCCAAACCCATACCCTAACCCTAACTTTAATCTGCACTATTGGTGTAAATAAATAAAAAATCCGATCCAAAATCCTAATGATACCATGATGATAACAAATAAATCATTTGGGGGGGAGATAACAAACAAGTACCGGTATTCGACCGAGAATTAAACCTTTCTATATAGACTTGTTTAAAAAGTTGAAGGTTGTGTGCCATATTCGTTTCCGAACGTAGACGCTAAGCTTATCCCGATCATGATCGATTGCAGAACACAGGTGCAAAGTCAGTAATCTAACGATGAGGTCTCCAGGCCCAGTCTATACGATCAACATTTTATTAGGCCTATTAAATCATATACGCCAGACCTGTGGTTATCTTCCTAATCTTCTGAATGCAGTTATTGGTTATTGTATCAGTGTACTAGACCAATAATTGTCGCTCAAATTCCAGATTTGCGGAGGCCTTGCCGCATCATGTGTGGCTTAATGCAGGCTCGACTACTTTGCATTTCATTGTTCCAATAAGCGCCTCTGAGATACCTAGTGTATTGAGAGGCTCTCTGAAATGTAATTTTGTTTAATCGTACCGAAGACATGTGAATAACATGGCATCAGATGTTTGTTTAAGTACCTTATGATATAATTGACAATGGAGAATCAAGTATCCATGAAGCAAAACGTCACAGCCGATGTGGCAGCCTAGAATTCCGCGTGCAATGGCAGTCAGATTGTAATTATTGGATAGTATTAAAATTTTGTCACAACTTTCCACCCCGTAAAATTTTAGACAAGAATCGCCACTGCCGACTGATCTTAAATTAGGCGACGCTTTAGCCGGTGTCTTGAGAAGAAGAGCTAAAGATTGAGGTTGGTGACGGTAACGAAGAATAAATAAGAGCGTTGAGAGCGTATCGATCAGAGGACGATAATCTTATCGACTTCCTTCATTAGTTGTTAAGCTCTTTACCTTAAACCACTGCTTCTGTTGGAGACAGTGACAGAGCTAGGAATATTTTTCGTGGGGGGACGCAATTCGTCTTTCATGCATTTTCTTTCGAGCAGGGGCCGGCTAAACTAGTTGAATCGCACCCCTGGGATAAAAGGTTAAAATTATTGGTATTTGTAAAGGTCAAGTTGTAATAATTATAAAATTGAGGGGACATGACCCCCCCTCCCTCTGATCGATGGGGGGGGGGGAGGGCATGGTCTCCCTAAACCTGCGCCTGGTTGGAGATAATCCTTGCCATATGTGTAACTGTTTTACTTTTTACTTTTTCTTTTACTCAATTCACTAAGATTTGTTAAGAATTCTTTAAATGTACCCTACATTTTTAGTTTTGCTATCATTTGTTTAATTATTATTATTAGTGATTAGCGATTAAGCCGAATTTGACGTCAGTTTCGTGGCTTTTGTGCTTCCGAGCCAAACGTCAAGCACATTCAAACTGCAGCTATTATTCCGTAGACTACACTCTGTTTCTGCATAGCATTGTTAGGAGATCTTTAACGTTTAGGAATGTCTCTGAGCGTAGTGGAATCTATGCTTCTGAGCCTAACGCTAAGCACAATGCATCTATTATGCCCTAGACACTATATATATCTGCACATTATGTCATGTCGCTGAGCGGTAAGGAATCTAATTGTTGAACGCTTTATGAACATCCATTCTATACATCGGTGACAATCTATCAAATGATGGTCAGTGAAGATTTTCATTTCTCTGACGGCATAACATTATACGCCATGTATCTTTACTATAGATCAATCAAGCCTTTATAATAATATGCACGTCTTTATGTTGTCTCAGAAGCGATTCGCTAAAGAGCTGAATATATTACAATTTATTTTACATTTTTGGATCCAAAATTGGGGTAAAAGTTTGAAGTGACCCTATTTCTTTTTAGAGACAAAAAATGTCGCGGCGTGTGGACTAGCATATATTCCGCAAAAATCGAACAACATTTTCTCGTTCCGATTTTTGCAATTCTTCCATATTTGTTAGAAAGATGGGAAACTCATTTTTACTTGAAGACACTCTTAAGAATTATTTTGTTTTGTAAATACAGATTCGAGCGGCAACACGAGTGCAAAAAGTATAGCAAGTGAGAGAGAGAGAGAGAACTATGTTTATTCAGGAATTGACAAGATAGTCAAGGAAATACACAAGCCAACAAACAAACAAGCTAACATACGTACAAACAATCAAACACAAGCAATCAATTTGTATTAAAAAAAATTTAAAATCGGCCGTCAGTGAGGACACAATGAATCCTATCTAAGTGACCACCGATGTACGATATTACATAGCAAACAATAATAAACCATGCAATATCATTTTAAATAGTTCCTATTTAGATAAATTATTTCACACAAGAACTTATTCTCAGTCATTATACTATAACGCGTTGCTGAGATAAATTTTATACCGTTTTTGAAAATAATGTCAAAGTTTGAGTATAGAGAATGTCAATAGGAATTTGATCAATTCAGAGAGAGAGAGAGAGAGGGAGATTAAATCCTAAGGCCGACTGACGTACCTGTAGCTGAGCCAACACTTGGTAGGCCAGTAGTTCTTGTCTGAGATCATTAGCACAGCCACACATTGATTAACTGATTGATTGACTATATAACACACCTGTAGCTGAGCTAATACTTGGTGAGCCAACAGTTCTTGTCTGAGATCATCCCCACATTTGATGATAGCACTGTACAGCTAAACATTGATTGATTGATTGATTGATTGATTGACTATATGGATGGTCGTATGCAAAAGTGGACCAACGACCAAAATAAATAATTTGTGTTATTCGAAAAAGATTTTCATAAATTATAAACTGACAGAATACAAATTTAGGTTAGTATTGTAGAACACAATTATATCTAGTTAATACCCAAAAAATATTTTCAATATTGCAAAAACAATTTTGAAATATTTTTTAAATAAACACCATTTTTTACGATATTTATGATGGTCTCTTGTCTACTTTTGCATAAGACCATTCATATAACACACCTGTAGCTGAGCCAGTATTTGGTAAGCCAACAGTTCTTACCTGAGATCATTAGCACAGCCTCACATTGATTGATTGATTGATTGATTGACTATATAACACACATGTAGCAGAGACAGTACTTGGTAAGCCAACAATTCTTGTCTGAGATCATTAGCACAGCCTCACATTGATTGATTGATTGATTGATTGACTATATAACACACCTGTAGCTGAGCTAATACTTGGTAAGCCAACAGTTCTTGTCTGAGATCATCCCCACATTTGATGATAGCACTGTACAGCCTCCATCCACTGAGGTGCCCATATGGAGAGGCCTCTCTTATTCTTCTCTCCTTCTCTTCCCACGGCTCCTTCAGGACCGACGCTGATGGGTCCTCTGGGTCTCTCTACAAGCAATCAATCAATCAATCAATATGAGTTTGTTTCATCATCTGACGTCGAAATCAGTAAATCAAATCGGGAGTCGTAAATCAATATAATTACAATCATATTTAGTGAAATTTTTTACAAATAGCTACATCAGTGACGGATGAGCCCTGGGGTTTGAACCGTGCACCTATAGAACCAGATTCAGACACTTAACCAAGGGTGCCATTGACCCAGCCAATCAATGGATCAATCATTCAATAATAAATAATCGTGTTCGAAAGCCACAAGGTCAATCAGGAAATGTCTCAATTATTTTGTCTTGTTATACTCTCTATTGTATTTGGGGCTATAGACGTTTCCTTTTGCATGAACTGGTCCTGCTGTCTTAGCATGTACATTAATTGTACAACTCTCACTGATTGATTGATCGGAGGCTCTCATTGGAGAGGCTCCGTGGTCTAATGGCAGCACTGCAGCCTCTGAATTATGAGGTCGTGAGTTCAAAGCCCAATAAAGACTACAAGTTGTAAGCCTTAGCAAGCTACTTTACTCTCCGTTGCTATAATAATAGCAAGCAGTCGGCGAAGACATTTACCAAGACATGCTCGAACGACTGCACTAGCTAGCCGAATTTGGAAACGAATCCTGGCTATCTCGCCATCTGGCGAGATCAACAGCATACGCTATTATTATTAGTATTATTGATTGATTGATTGATTGATAGCGCAAACCTCGAATGTTTTCTTAGGACCGTTGAGATTGTCTGTGAGGCGTTTTCTTATATCAGCCGCTGCTATATGTACTGGCTCTCTGCTGTCTATACTTGTACAACTCTCCATAGAGAACTGAGATATAGAGTCCACACATTGGCGAGATTTGAAGCGAAATTGCTGTCAAAACGTACAGAAAATACATTTACATTACATTAGAGACCAATACATAAAATGCACAGCAATAAAATTTAAACACCCATATTCTGACGACAATAGTTTATTTATTTTGAAACTGAACTTTGATAAAGCAACTGGACAGAACTTGTACGATACCGTAGCCTGAGAAAAGTAATTTAAATTCTTCTATTTCTCTCTATCAATAATTGTATATTTTTAATGAGTTTCTACGAAAAAATAGAAAAAACAAAGCTTATTCCAATAGCAGTTGCCCAAGAATGGATCGAGCAGCATGGTTCGAATTTCGTCAAGAAGGATGAGTGGCTACCAAATTCATGTCACATCAAATGTCTCGACTACCACGTCTGGGGAAATTTTTTTGAGTGGTACAAAGTGTTCATTTCTGAAAGGTTAGGAGCACTCCATCAGGAATGGAGAGCAAAAAAAAAGAAATAAAAATTGCTCCACCTAGCGAAATAATGTGTCAAACATGTGTGGTAGTCACGTGTAAAGCAATTTGCGAAGAAATTTTTCCTTTTAAACCAACCCAGAAGGCTAAAATCAAGAAGGCTCTGTGCTGGAGGCTATCTGGAAAGACTTGTCACAAGAGGCCATCGACCAGGCTGTACTAGCATTCCGGAAAAGGTTACAGGCGCGCATTCGAAGTGATGGCGGTCACTTTGAACACCTACTCATATTAAACTCATGTTAGAATTAGCTGTGAAGCTGATCAAGGTTGGATCTGAAGTTGCCCATAATCTATTGCTTATTTTTATCATAATTTTATTCAATCAAAAACAAACTCCACCCATACCTTCACTATTTCATCATCTTCCAGGGACCAATCAGGATACTCGCTCACAGGAAGAGGCGTGGCCTGGAAGCTGGCCCCTCCCTCCTCTCCAGCGTTACCGTGGAAACTGAACGAGGGAGCGAGACGAGCGGTGTGCTCATTGAACAAGGGCCCGAGGCGTGGAGAATGCTCACTGGAGGACTGCTGAGCAACCCGGGTGAGATCCTCCTCAGAGCGGGTCATTCGTAGAGTGTTCTCCAGCAGCTTGCCTTGCAGTGGTGCCGTGGAAGAGTTGTCACACTCTAATACCTCTACGTAAATCATGTATGGTGCCTGTCAATCAATCAAACAATCGTTCGTAGGGAATTTTCTAAAAGTTTGCCTTGTATAATGCATATGTTTGCATGAAACAAGTTACAAATATAATTGAACTTCTATACATATGTATATGATACGTAATTATAGAAAAATAAACATTTGTATTAGGTATATGAATATGGTAACATGCATGCATATGTCGACTGTCAAATACAATAAGGAATAAATAGTTAGATAGAGTTAAATTATAAATGAAATGGCAATCGATACACACCCTTTTAAAGGTGCTAATATTAACCTTAATAAAACCACAAGCACAGCATAAGACATTACTATAAAAAGAACTTTTGATGATATTTGTGTTTTGGTTATATATTTAAAAGGTTAAAGCCGAATTTAACGTCAATTTCGCTGCCTGATGCTTACATCAGTGATGGGCTAGCCCTGAGAATCAAACCATAACATATGGAATCCTAGTCAGATACTAGACGATGTACTTTATTCTATTCAACTGCACATAAAACTTGTGGAAGTAACCATATGAAATAACTGATAAGAAGCACTGGTATATCCAACCTTTTGTTTAGAGTTGAGCACAACAGCTTGGGTTGGGGGTAGCCTGATGACGTAGTGCTTGGTGACGTCATGTAGTGGAAGACCAACCCTGGCTGGGAGGTTAAGGTTGAGTGTCTTCAGTTCCGCTATCAGTCTCTCAGCTAACCAATCAATCAATCAATCAATCAATTAATCAATCAAACATTGCTTACCCCCGATCAGTGAGAGACCTCTTTTCGTTGGCAGAGGCTCTCAATAGCGAGGTTTAATGCGGTTTATTTTCACGGCTCTTTCAATCTAGTCGATCTCGAGTAGCCGGGCCACGATTCATTTCGTTCTTAATGAATCGTGTTTATAATACCCACCGGACTGTTTTTTACCCAGGGTAAAAAATCAAACAATCAATCAATCAATTACTCAATCAATCAATCAACTATTAAATCACGACAGTTCTAAATGAATCAGTCCATCACATAATAAATCAAAAATTTATGAGTCCATTTAAAGCATCAAATCAAATTACAATATAACGCATATAAACACTGACCAAACACGATGCAAGTCCATTTATTTATAAAGTCGACAAAAAGATAATCATATGATTATTTTTCAAATCAATTCTTCCTTTACTACACAAACAACACATAACAATCAAGCAATGCAAACACAAAATGAATTGTGGTATAGCAGAACTAGAAACAATACAGGAACAGACAATACATAAGAACGAGAGCTCTGTTGGGCTCTAATCCCATATAAAAATTTAACTATTAAAAGAAAGTCAAACAGATTAGAGCCTGTATTGCCTATTTCAGATATAAAGAGTTCAAGAAAAAGTGAGGTAACACAAAATAAAGTTTTATATAGTAAGTACAATACAATACAGCAAAAAAAAGAAAAAAGAATGTTTCTGGTGATTTATAAATATTAGAAATTAAGATTAACACAACAGAGTCACTATTAGAATCAATTATGTAATATTTTAAACTAGATTTAAACACAAGTTCAGACGAAACAGAACGTAGATTCTCTGGTAAAGGATTTGCAATAATAACAATAAAAACTAAACACCACTTACATCTAAGATCTTTGGTAGGGAGCTGAGAAAGGATCTTTCCAATGTTCAGCAGTGCCTGTATAAAGCTGAGCTCCGGTCGCAGCCTAGGGGCGGCACAGTGGCACTCCGTCACTCGCCCCACCAGGTTGTCAAGGATACCGGAGCAACCCCGCCGACACGAGCAACCGTTATCAAACGCGTTGCCCGTCATGAGGTCAAGGTCGATAGAGGCAGGGCCTCGTAGGAGGGTTGGGCCTGGGGGTAGGGCTAGACCACACCCACCAGCCATGTTACCAACACTGGCGCTGTGGTGCACCACCGCTACCGAGCCAAACGCACCTGAGATACACAAAATACAAGATTGATTAATTAATAGATCTATCTCTAGTACACTGCCAAATGGCAGGTCCAAGGTACATATTCTGAAACACAGTCTGCTATCACACTCACTAATAAGCACTCCATCGATCATCAAGTTGATCCCATCAAAAAGACTATGCCTTTACCATACCTAAAATGTAACTTTCTTTCTTGGGAATATAATATATTCTGACTTACGAGGTGGTCTCCCATTGCTTTCCTCAGTATGAAAATATCTGCGTTAGTCGGCTTCTACGAAATATGTGCAGTTTTCAGTAGTCTATTCTCAAGTTTTCCGGATCCAAAACGGGTAATTAATAGACCTATAGATCTATGTGATTTTACGTTCATCCTATCACCTGACGACGACATCAGAGACGTTCATAACATCAAATAAACTAGCATCAAAACGATATCAGCCAGCACAAAGCAATGGGGTAATGGCCGACTGGATAAGGTATTCGGCTCAGAATCAAGCAACCCAGGATCGATTCCTGGGTCAATCGAATAACATTACCCCAGCACCCATGGGCACGGGTGCATATCGGTGTCTGGTAGAAGGAACGTTGGCCGAATATCTGTGCTAGCCACCGATTACACGCTGTAGAAAGGCAAAGGTACAAGCAATCATGGAGTGCAATAGAAAGAAGACATTTCAGTGATTCACCAGATGCCAGTAGTCACTCAAAAACAGCAGTCTCCAAGAACATTTACCGGGCACGACTGTTGTATTCGAAAAAACAATAATCGGAAAAATAGATGAAACATGGTGCCCTATGGACAACAGAAAGAGAAAAGCCCACTTACCTGTAGCATCAGATCTGGACCTATGATGTGATCTCTTGGAGGCGGTGCTCAACTCCTGGGGTAGGACCACTGCAGGGAGGGGCGGGGGGCCCTGGGGGCTCAGCTTCGTTAATGGTCTGCAACACAATCAATCAATAATTCTAATAAAATAGACATGAAACTGACTTTAACTTCAGCTTTAGCTTTTTAAAAGATCTATCAATCAATAAATGGTTTAACTGACTAAAATAATGAGATCAGAATGATGACCTAGAGAAGTCTCTTATTTTGGGCATTAAGAGAGGGTAAACGAAGGAGTGGGTGGCCAAAGAATGATGAATGGATGGTGTACAAGAGTTGACAGGTCAAGGGCTCGGGCAACTGAAGGAGGAGGTACCGCAGAGAGACAGCTGGAGATCACTCATTAACCAGATCCACCTTCAGGAGTCAGGTGTGACTCGATGGCAACAAGGTAACTGACTAACGCAGTTTCTGCAGTGAGGGGCAGAGAGATCTGCGCAACGACTTCTGTGTACATGACCAAATAGACGCTCAATTCCATACTAGAAGAGTTCCTGCCACATCGGTTGTGGTTAGTGCTGTGGGTTTTCCGGAGAAATATATTGCGATGTCAATGTCATTATCAAGAAAACTTAGGTCTATCTACTGAAACTATATTATATGATGGATAAGATGGCTTAGTATCATATTGAAATATTGTGATTCATGTAAATTATTACATTTATTTATTCATGGAAAAATATCAGAAATTTTCCGGAAAAATTCATGGGAAATTGTTAAAAAAATATGAAATTTTGCAGAAAATGTTTCTGCCTAAGATCACTACTGACAAATGAACCTAATGAAAAGCTTTAAATAGAGCTTAGTTTGATGTTGAAATGCTGTCATACATGTAAATTGTTATTTAGTAATTGATTGAAAAATATCGGAAATTTTCCGGAAAAATTCAGTGGAAATTTTCCGAAATTTTCCGGAAAAATTTGAAATTTTCCCGTCTTAAATCACTACTTGTGGTATATGGAAGGTTAGGCAACTCCAGCCAAAGGGCACGATTAATCACGGGGTGGTAAAAATCACAAAAGCAACTACGGCAGGATACTAAGTACTATGTTTCTGCTCATGTCACAAGTAAAATAAACGAGAAGAAAATCTATTCTTGATTCATTTTCATATAAATTTTCTACTATGATTTTCACTATATTACAGGAAGCAGCTGGAGCTAAATGAGCCGCGGAAAGATTACTTTTTCACCAGATCTAATTAAATAACTAGGCCTGCGTTATATGTAGCTGATATGACAATGACTAACAGTCAGAAAAACCAGATGTGACATTTGACGCCTATGAATCAGCGATTAGCAATTAGTTCATTATAGAAACATTGCAGATCCATTTATGATATAGTATAGTTGACTAGTTCTAGACAGATGACCGATAGAATAATTATTATGCTGTTATGATATTATATGAGAGACCAACGAGTAATAATGGATATATCAGGGGAATGCTCTTATCATGGAACTGTCCTAACGATACCACCAAGAATTTTTAACGATCCGAAGTATCTTAACTTGTATCATGGAAGTATTATGGAAGTATCAGGGAAGTATTATGTAAGTATTATGGAAGTAAATATTATGGAAGTATCACAACATAAAATTTACTTTAATAATACTGCCGTGTGAGTGATATAATGACAAAAGTATAATACAATATAATAATAAAATAACATTTTTATTTAAATGATTTTATAGCGCCAATACTAGGTGCCTCAGAGTACTTTTATAAACAGTGAAGGGAAAAGTGGTCTTGCTGCCATAGGCCACACAAGAAGTGGCAACGCCCTACTTGCTAGCCTGGAATTAGAGCGATGAATTGGTCTAGTACACTGAAGCCATAACCAGACTACTCAGATCTTTATTTTTTTATTGCTTGTGTTTGATTGTTTGTGTGTATGTTAGCTTGTATGTTAGTTGGCTTGTTTATTTGCTTGACTATTTGGTCAATTCCTGAATAAAACATAGTTCTCTCTTCACTGCAGCTTCAACTGTTGCCATGTTAAAGTTGAAAACAGTAAGCTTACAACATAGACTAGGGCACTAGTATTCAGCATTTCCGTCCCTGACATCATCCTTGGACATTAAAACCTCTGCATTATTATTATTTTATTGTTACTAGGTGTACAATAGCCCACTCTAATAACTTACGCATGACAAAGTGACTCACAAAGAATATTTAGCATTCTGAGGTCAATTTATACACAGTTCTACTGACAGTGCACAAGTACTTAACAAAGGCATCTAGGACAGTCTACCATAATATTTAGAGAATGTGATGCTGTAGATGAGTGTATGCATACAGCACATGTCATATTAGATCGTAAATATCTACATAGGTTATCTGCCCAGTTACATGGCACACATTTCTAGTTCGTACACAGTGCCTTAAAACAATCTTGTTCAATAACAGTGGGGATCAAGAAATTTTTTTGAAGGGGCTAATTATTTCTCTTAAATTAAACATTTTTGCGAGGGTGGGCCATGTTAAATCTTGGTCAATCGAGGGGGGCAAGGGTCCAATACAAATATCTGAATGGGGTAAAATTGTGATAATTTTCAAATAGAGGGAGTGTGCCATTTTCATCCTGGCCCCATTGATTCACAAGAGAACAGACACAAAATTGCACATATTCAGTGCATAAGCTTATGTCGCCTTGTTGAATCAGTTAAACATTTGAATAGACCAACCGAAAGTTGCATGTGTCTCGTAGAAGCCGACTATCGTAGTCATTGATTTAGGAGATCCCTAGAAAACAAAATTGTCTCCAAGAAAATATGGCGTACAAACTTTGTATGTCATGGACCTGCCGTTGGGCAGTGCACTGAGAGAGAGGGAGAAGCTTGTTTAATAAATACAAAATGATATAAAATTTATGTGTTTACCTGAGTTCCTCGTTTAAGATCATGTTTTTGAGCTTAGAGCCCTGAGAAGTCTTCCAGTTAGGCTTGGACACGTCAGCACAGTAGGCCCCTATCAACCAGGCCGTCTGTATACTGAACTCAGCACTCTGACGACATCTAACAAAAAAATGGAAATAACATTAATTTATCAAATTTAGAGCATTCTGTTAATGTCCAATGAGTTTCACCAGAGCTGACTTCATTAGAGACCTTGGAAGGAGAATGGCTCAATGGTCTGGGGATTCAGGAGATTGTTTTCCTCTGGCAGAGACTGTCGATTGCCCTGCAACTCTTTAATGCTGTTTGCTTAGGGGGTGTTTTGACATAGATTCGCTAATTATGCCGGTGGTGTTACAGCGTAGTGGTGATATATCGTCTGACTTTGATGCGGGAGGTTCTGGGTTCAAATCTGAGAGCTTTAATACGTAAATAATAACGAGTTTCTACAATTTTAAAATTATAACACCAGCACCTCTGGGCAAGGTGTATAACCGGTGCCTGGTCAATTAATCGCTCCTACTTGGAAGCCATTGAGGCGCCGCATTGTTGTAAAGGTGTGATTAACCAGTAACCTTTGATCGTGATCTATACGGTAACTTGTGTAATATTGACTGTATATTACGCGTAACGTTGTAAAGGATAGAGATGCCTTGGTATGATGTACTATATCAAACATTAAACATTAATCGTAGTTAAGTTTGTTATTGTATAGTACTTACAGTATTAATAATTAAATTTTATTCTGTTAATGAAGTTTTAGCTGTTAAAGCAGTGCACAGAGGAAGCGTTCTATAGAATATCGCTTGCACAAGCTTTCTAGATGTAAGCCTATGTAGTTCATGATGGCGGAGTTTATCAACAAGTATTAAAATGTTTGTCATTTTGTGAGTTGGTCCACTTTAGCAATAAAAACAAATATTGATACAGTATTACAGTTTATATACATACATGTGGCTTCTCTTTACTTTCATTTTCACAATTAGTGTCATGACGCTTGAAACTTTCTGTCTACAGCCCAGTTATTTAGAGTTAGAGTCTATTTTACGACAGGCCAATTCAATTAACTACAATTTAATTATCAATATAAGACACATCATATTCATGACATTATAGGACACTAACGGGACAATATAGGACGCATAACAGGACAATGTACCGTACATTGTACACTAATAGGACACATTACAAGACAATATATATATATAAAGAGCATTCTATAACAGGCCAATATTGGATACATAACAGGACCATGACAGCAGGAACTAAATAAATCTTGAAATAAACAGAACACAATTGCCCTTCGCTTGCGCTACACTCTTTCTCTATCTCGACGGTTTATTTCTTGGCTAATAATAATATGTGTGTCAAAGAGTACTTTTAAAAGGTATGTTGTGCCGACGCTTGGTTATAAATACTTATCAATGTAGTATACAAAATGCAAGCTACCACATGTAACAGAACATAGGTCTACATTTACCCTTAAGCAATAAAATGATTTACACAAAGACAACTCTAGGACAAGCTAAAACTGGATTTAACTCAGGTTTTGACTCCGCAAAGCACAGCATAGAAAAGAACTTGACACCGTAAAACACTGTATGCTGTTATGATTCAACACAGTGAAAAAATTTACTCAGAGCTCCAACAATTTTCTAATATAATTTCATTTATACAGAGTAATTATATAAGAATTAATTAGCTCTCAATAATATAAGTACCATGTACTTAAAGATGAAACAAGGAAAAATTTATGCAGTGCATTATGCTTGAATATATATTACATATAGCCTACACGTATCTCTGTCTCTCTCTCTCTCTCTCTCCCTCTCTCTCTCTCTCACACACAGCACACTGTCTAACGGCAGGTCTATACAACTACAGAGTTTGTATGCTATTTGTTATGTAGCATACAAAGTTTGTACAAAAAGTTTGTTATGTAGCATACAGAGTTTGTACAAACAGTTACGTACATACAGAGTTTGTATGCTATATAACTACAGAGTTTGTATGCTACACAGTTTTCTTGGGGACAATTTTGTTTCTGAACCGAGTCTCCTTATCCTTCCTCAGTTACTACGTTAGTCGGCTACTACGAAACATGTGCAGCTTTTGGTTGGTCTATTCTTATGTTTTCCAGATCCAACACGGCTAATATTCATATTCATATATATTAGTATTCATACATGTTTGCTCATATGTATTATACAGTTAATTAAATGTGCCAAACTGAAAGTAAAACAGAGAGTACTTAACTAAGCTATTTCTGCACAATGACTCACAACAGTTCATGTGAGCATGGAATTAGCGCAATATTTAGCTATCAATAATAATGGACGCTGATGGCATAGGATGTGTAATTGTGAATTGCTGATGAAAACCAGAGCTCTGAGTAACTGAGAAGAGGCAGGACTAAAGGGCTGGTTTGGCCCATGTGGTAACCTTCGATCCGAAGTTTACGTACATATTTTTACATTAAAACTGTGTTAACTTAGTTTTTCTTTCAATCACCTAACTGGAAACTGGCCCTAATTGCGATACTAAGAAAAATACACTTAGGATGAAGAGGGGGGCGAGAGAGAAGTATAGGCCCTATACAGTGATAGTGCTCAAAGTCAAAAGAAATAAGCCTAATTAGTACAGACAAACAAACAGAAAATAGGGGGCATCTAGTGATCAAGATCTATAAAATAAAGTGATACAAATACACACACAGTTCCGGTAAGTCAGTAACACGCTTGCTAGATAAGCAGGATGGCACGGGTTCGAATAAAAACCAGGTTACGGAAACAGACGTTAAACTTAACTTTTTACAGATAGAACGAGAGAGAGAGAGAGAGAGAGGATCTAGCTACTGAGACTGAGTAGAAACAGTACATGTGGGCACATGATGACATTGTACAATCCACATGCTATTGTCCATTAGGGCGTGGTCCAAAGAATACTGAATGAAGAACTATGCAATGCTGCTGGTACTAAACAATATCAATGCCTGCTTGTTCTCTCTGTCAATCTGATTTAACAATAAATCCTTCATCATGAATTTGAAGAACGCCCATGGTGGTAAAATACAAATATTTAGATATTTATCTTCGAATCTTAGTCGCTACCTTATTATTTAAAAACAAAAAGGTAGCGACTAAGATTCGACGAAGGAGAAATGTAAGGAATAATCCTTAATTAACACTTTAAGCCTAGTTCCTACGTTGTCATCTGTTCCAAATTTCACTTTAAAATTTTGAGTAGTTTTCATTGTAAATCATAGTAAAATTGTTTAAGACACCTGAGGTCATCCAATAAAGGAGGGCATTCACCTACAGCCTAAACCTTTAGCTGGAGAGAGAGAGATAGAGAAAGAGAGAGAAAGCGAGAGAGAGAATAGGTATATAAGCTTATAGAAACAGGTAGAGATGATAGATGAGATTTCATACACAATTATACAACACAGGTGAATGAGCTTCGATGCTAGGACAGGTGAACCTCGCATAACATCACAGCACCGGCCACATCAATGAAACAAAAACATGATTTATACTTCTCAAACACGTATGCACGAGTCTGTATTTAAAACAGAATGAGAGCAGATAGAACCGCATTGCAGATAGCCCACAAGATACATTTCTAAGTTTATTATTGGAATGAATGAATTCTAAATTCTAATTTATTAAAATGATTTCTAATGAAAGGTTGAATCATGAAAGAAACAGACTGATGGACGGCACAGTTTAAGATCTCATAAATCTCTCCTAAGATTGCTGGGACGTCGCTGACATTATCCTTGGATGAGGAAACTGACGTTAATCGTGTCTATTATTATCGCATCAAATATAATTATTGTACATATTTATTATTATCATATATGATAATAATTTTAAAATAATAAATAGCGACTTTCTACTATTTGTAGGTGTTTTGT
>JAQFZF010000800.1:0-15888 GCA_034695365.1 Enchytraeus norvegicus | reverse complement strand
ATAGGCGCACATATAGTCTCAAGATTTACCTATGGATGTTGAATTGTTGATCTAATCACTCCATTATTAAATTCAATGTTATAGCGACAATGCTGTCAGTTTATATCTGCTTCGGCATGCCTACTAGTTCTGAGAAGCTATAAGTCCCAGGTCCAACAGCTTGTTTGAAAAACCTGTGTTTTTACATCAGTGGCTGCATTGTCCAAAAGTGTGCCGAGTTTCTTCCCTGTTTCCTCTGTTGGATCCAACACACTTGACAATCCATGTAGACAAATAGAAAGGTGTACGTGTCCCGTTGAAACCGACTAATGCCGTACTGAAGGAAATAATGGAAAACTACTTGAGAAACATAGAGGCATGATTATGGCCATCAACTTCGACTTTTTTAAGTCAAAGCCTTAAAAATTACCAACTTGTTGGGCTGATCGATGATGTGCTCATTGACGAGGGAGGTATCTAGACTGTAGGAATGTGTGCCTTGACTGTGTCATGTAGCATAGCACCGGATATCTCTCCAGTGTGAACCGTTAATGAAGGACTATGATTGATTAGATCTTTACAAAACTTTTGAGCAATATAAGAGATTTGCTTGATCTTTGTTTTAACTTAATTTAAAATCGATGAATGCAATCAAATTATATTCATGTATGCCTGAATAATTATTAATCAAATTAAAGTTTGAAATCTTAACATCAGTAGCATAGATGTCGTGGACACATTTTGGTCTATTACAGCCTATACATTACAACCTTATATATATGAGAAAATGATGTGGTGAAAAGTATATACTTACTCGGCTAGATATAAAAATAGTTGAAAAGTAATTAACTATTCCAACTACTGAAAAGTAGTTAAGCCAAAAAAGTTTAACTACTCAGTTTAGAAAATAGTTAACTATTTAGTTAACTACTCAAAAGTAGTTTGAAAATTAGTTAAAGTTTAACTACTCAAAACTTAAAAAGTAGTTAAGTGCCCATCACAGTACAAAACTCAAGCAGCCTATATTAGTTTACATTATCAAGTAAATATAAAGCAGCCGTGTCAAAATGTTGTCTCTGGCGGGCCATATTATGTTATGAAATTTCTCCAGAGGATACAAACGTATTTTTTGGAACTGATGACCTTTTTCGCTTGCTGCTCTCGCCACAAAATTAATTTGATCAGGAAATGCCGTCCCTATTTATTAAAATGCCGCCCAAAACAAATAAAATTACTACCGATCATCACGAGGGCCACATGCGGTCCTCAAAAAATACTCGAAGGGCCACATTCCATTGCTTTATCAAATACAGCTGAGGGTCACTAGAAATGTGTAGGAGGGCCACATGTGGCCAGCGGGCTGCCACTTTGACACCCCTGATATAAAGCAATATAAAGTTTTTCCACATCTCTATATATATATTAGGGATGTTAAACAAAATTTGGTAAACAATTTTACTGTATTCTTACCGTTTTTTTGCCAGCAGAAAAATATACTAATAGACTCTACATAGTACATACTACCGGGTACATAGAACGCTCTACAATTCTGACAGGACGGCAGATGCATGCCTATTCAAATATAAGTTTGTAACTTATGTAGGTTAATATGTAGGCTAAGTACAAGGCTATACAAAAGTATTAAAAATTTTCACAGCCCGAAGTTGTTAACCAATAACAGTGGCTGATCAATCTATTTTCAGTCTGTCTGGGTAGACCAGTCTTCCATTATATTGAACCATATGATATCTAATATAATGTATAATATCTAATAAGATATCTAAAACCATTCACACAATTTGTTATAGAAAATAATATTACTCCTTGTGATATTTACAGTAGTCCCAGCAGGCTTTGAAAAAAAAATAGGGCAGCCCCAAAAAAATAGGACACACCATTCAAATATAGGATATTATAGAACATTACAAAAAATCTTAAATTTTATTATGTAGTGCATTGTGCACAAGCCCCAAACACGTTTATTTCAGTGTTACCCGCCCACAGTAAATACTTTGCGAATCAGCAAAAGTAACAACAAACTCTTATCCAACTCAATGCAATTGGAGAATTTAACAAAAGAGGTAGACCTACAGATGTAAGACTAATTCAATAAAATCCACTTTTGAGCAAAATTAATTTATCAAGTACTATTACTCTCAATACAAAGAAATGTTGAAACGAAACAATTAGCCTACTCCTAGATTTACTCCACGATGCCGTACATCAGAGAATTGCTGATTTCCTTAAGGCCATTGTCAGATGATGAAACGGACGTTAAATTCTCATTTATGTTTTATTTGTGTCTGCACTGCTTCAAAATATAAAAAAACCTGTGACAGCAAAACCAGTTTTCACATGCAGCAGTTGTAATAAAATGAAGAAATGCTGCGAGCAGAGAGAGCAATTTTTTTTAACTCAGTTCAATTTTCACACTGAGATACTGCATTGCAAGCAGTAAGATTTATCAGCAGCAAAGTATAGGAAATATACATTTTATGTGAAATATAAGACAGGCCAAAAATATATGACATTATAGGACATTTTTCAGAAATACAGGAATTATTGGATTTATAGGACATCTGGGAGCACTGTATTTGATTTATCGTCTTTGCATATAGATCTCACACTTTGCAGTGCCATAACACAAAATCCAATAATCGGTTTCGAAGACACAGACCAGTATTCGGTTTCAAAATCGAATACCAATTTACCAAATTTCGTTTAACATCCCTTATTAAATGTTAGTAATTTTAATTCAATTTAGTTTAGCGGGGTATTAAAATCTTCTCACCAATGATTGGCTTGTCATTCTCATCCTTAGAATCATCTTTAGTCTTACGCTGATCTGCTCCTAAGTAGTCAGGCATCCTGAGCTTGTAATAAACCTGACTTCAACAAATTGTAGTTTGCTTAATTCTATATGATCAATATAATTTACTAGTTTATCTGCAGAAAATAAAAGACAGTAATCAATCATTTTGCAAGATTTTATTATTCTGTCATTTTCTACAAATTCAGATATCTTAGATTTCAGAGTTTCTTCATATTTTATGGTGTGGGTTAGGGTATGGTTAGAGCAAATCATACCGCTATCATAACTCTAATTTACAAATTAAGAAAATTGAATGATAGAATAAAAAAATTATAGATTACGGTACCTTAAAGACTATATAATATTTTAAGCTTATAAGTAAATTATTTTATAGAAATACCTTCAGCATAAGCCAACCTACATGTCCTAGTCACAAAATAATAGGCCTACTTAGACGTGAATGTTTGAGTCTAGTGGTATGTTTTGAGACATGATGCGGATGGTATGGGTTCACACTCTGGTTGGTTTTAGATATAGAAATTATAGATGCACATATTACATATAATAACACCAGCACCATTGGGCAAATGCGCAGTGGCAGTTCTAGGCCACTGCCAGGGGTCATAGCTCCTAAATATATTTGTGGCCCCCTCAAAATAACTATAAACTATTGATATAGTAATTTTAAAAAATTTGGGGTGAGATGGCCCCCAAAGTATTTGGATCTAGAACTGCCACTGGTCCGGGGTGACCATGGCCCCCAAAACTTCCAACTGCCCCCCCCCCAAATATTTTGGTAATCCTGGTAACGGTGGTCCCAAATTATTCACTAGGTTCGACTTTTTTTAATTCACACAAATAGTGCAGATTAAAGTTAGGGTTAGGGTATGGGTTATGGTTGGGGACTAATCCTAACCTAAATTCCACCAAACCCTAACACAACAGTTGAAACAAAAATGGCACAGGAGCAAATTTCTTACTACAATAATTTGGGACCGCCGTTATCCGGATTACCAATATTTTTGTGGCCCCCATAAATTTCATTTAATACACATATACGTTCATGATAAAGGAACTTTAGAAAATATTTGAGGGGACCATAGCCCCCAAATATTTCGTCCAGAACCGCCAGTGCTGTAAAAGCGTAATTGTGCCTTGCATAGATTTATTAAACTTGTATAGGAGTTAACTGCACACGTCCTGCAAAGACAAATGGTACTGGTCAGTGAGATATCAGTAATCCTGGTAAAAAATGATCCTCTAATAAGATATCTAAAACTATTGACACAATTTGTTATAGAAAATATAATTACTGTTATTTCTTTCAGTTCAGGTTATAAAATATAAGACCTGTGGATATCGTGTACACGACTACACGTATATATATATAATAACCGGCTCTATATCTTACCTACGTCATTAAATAGCTGCTAAGCTAATCTTAAATGAATAACAGTAATAATTAGAGTGCAGACACTCTGTACTGATGAAGCAATACAACATCAAACGCTATGAATCCAAAGTCAAACCAATAAACAATATAAAACCGCAATTGAAATGGTGCATTGTCGGTATGCTAGCCAGATAGCTAGCCTTTTAAACAATTAATAGACTAGACAAATTCAAAGTTAAAGCTGAGTTCTAGGTTTAATATATATAATGAAGCGAGATGAGAGATTTTGCTAGCATTTCATATATTCAGGAACTAGTGTGAAATAACCCAACGTTATTATCAAATATTAACAAAGTCACGTACCGTAGGCTACGTAAAGTAAGCTTATGTAAATTAATATTAATGGCGGCTGGCCAATAGAAAGCGAGATGATTAAATCATGAAACAATTTAACCAATTACGTCAGACTTACACATGTAAGAATAGCTGGCGGCTATTCTTACGTAGTACAAAAGAATATCCGCAGCCTATTTAATATGCCTATATCCATGAGTAATTGGGTATTCGGCAATGGTAAAGAGATGTGCCATGTCATATTTGATTTTCTTGTTGTGTTAGGCCCGGTATTTTCTCAGATGGTTAAATGTGAGAGTAATGCTACCTGTGGTTTCAAGAAATTAACCTGTGGTGAGGCTGAAAGGAGTGGTTAAATAAAATTGGATATCTGGTCAAAAGAGAAGGTGAAAAGAAGCCGTAGTACCTTAACCTCATGGCGAAAACCCTTCACTGTGTAACATGAATTTCTATTGGCTCAGATTCTAGGTCACTAACCTCATTAGCATGCCTCGAAGCATTATTTCAAATAGAATATTAAATAAGAAAAGTGAGTCACAAGCGCAGTTATAAATTAACAAATAAATTTAAATCACTATTTTCTTAGTTGTCGAAACTTTCAGTACTTGAATTAATTTTTGAACTCGATCTGTACTGGTTCAGAAACAATTATTTTATTTGGCCACTCGTCCGTTTCCATGGAGACCGGGTGGAGACCTTAAAATCTGGCACACACGCATAAATGAGTACCGGAATTAAATAAACTGAGAGGAATTATAGATATGGTGTGACCTTTTTTTCCATTCCTGAAAATAGGCCAATGACATCAAGTCAGATTGCCATTGAAATTAACTAAATTATTTACGTGTAATTACACCTTTATCAGTACAATGATCATTCATATTACTTTTCGTCCATATTAAACAGATGTGTGGCTTTTAAAACTGTATGTTGTAATCTATGTAATGGTTTCTAAAATAAATCATTCACCATTTTAGACAGTTTCAGCTTTTATAAATCAATGCATATATTCATTTTCTTATTCTTTTTGTTAGAATAATTTTGGTGAGAAGAGACTGTCTAAATTAAGTCTAATTACTAAAATAATATTTCATTTATTTTTGAAAACAAATATTTCATTCAATATAATTTTAAAACTATCTTTAGCCTAGGGTTTTCTAATGCTTACCCTCTGAAATTAGGAGGTAACAAATTCACCTTCTGCTTAATCAAAACCGGAGGTGAAATATTTGCAAATACCCATTTATAGCACTTAACCTCAGGTATCTACATAGCGCCCATTATAAGTTAGGCAGTGGATATTTTTACATACTACGAAAGAATATCTTGGTGGCTATTCTTACGTATGCTGTACAGTGATGATCTGATTATGAAATTTTTATTTTAAAATTAAACCTAATCATAACACACCCACAATCCTAACCCTAACCCTAATAAAACAATTAATAATACTATAAAATAAGTAATTTGGTTAATTTATCATAAAAATATAGAAAAAATGTCACTAGTAAGAGTCGAACCTGGAACCATTGGTTCAGCCGCTCTACGCTCTATCTCCACTACACCACCAAGGCTCAACGTTCAGCTGGCTTATCTAGCATTTGTGAACAAAGCGATACATGACATTGTATAGTACCGTAATCAGTGCGCATGCGCATTGATAGTACGTAAGAATATAGTATATGTTCGGCCTTTGTTACGTACACGAACGTAAGAATATCCACTTCGTATTTAAGTTAGCCTTCACCTTTACCCTTACCATCGGAGATGATACTGGCCCTTAACGTTATGGTATGGTTTTGGGTTAGAATTGGCCTAATCTCTACCCCAAAAAAAACCCAACCCTAACCCTAATTTATTTTCCACTATCTTTGTCAAGTTTGACAATTTGAAGATAAGCGGTAAAATTGTATTGGCAAAGGCACGTCTCTATAAGGAGAAATCACAGACTTAATGGTTTTTTTTGTTAGCTGTGCATTCATTGGTTGCTGAGATCGGCTAAGATAGGGAAGCCATCTTTGTATGAATCAATCTTCGACTCGCAATAGTTAAGCATTAAAATATGACAGTTTTCAATAATTTGTTAAAATATCAATTAGACTCCACATAATAATAACAAATACACATGACTGTCATATGATATAAACTTATCAAGATTACTATATGATTTGTGTCATGGACAAGTGGGCCAACCCTCAAAAATTCACTTTTTTCATCCATTATATTAAATACTATTTCTGCACATATACATACTTTCGAAATTTCTATAGCTCGTCAGAATATTTAAATAATCGCAAAACAGATTTGGGCCATCCCCAAGCCTCTCGTATCCATGGACTAGTGGGCCAACCCACACGTACGTCGCCTTATTCAGCAGTATTACGCTAATTTGACGTCACTAATTTTATGAACTGATACTATTTTTGACTAATGTTATAAGGCAGAATTTGATAAATGTCGAGGATATTTGTTATTTATTCGTCCAATTGAAATTCTACAGAAATCTTCTATCCTGTCATAGTAAAATGTAGAACTCTCCGTAGCATCCATCAACTGTACGATATAATTAGTTGCCTATTTTAGATTCTTCGTTAGATTTGAGAAGTTACTTGTTAATAGACCAAATGTTTAGGCCAAACGAATATTAATGTACTCCAATATTGACCTGCATGTCTAGCTTATCATGGGAGCGATGGGAGTTTTGTGCTGGAGGGCTGATTTTGCACTGCCTAGTCTCATTTTGTTTTGACTTCAAGTCTAAATAAAAAATCGATGTCACCGAGTTCCTGATTTTGCACTGCCTGGTCTCATTTTGTTTTGACTTCAAGTGTAAATAAAAAATCGATATCACCGAGTTCAATTATAATATATAATTATGAAGTAAGCATGATACAATATTACAAATTTAGAATCATTAGGTACTCCATAGTTGTGATATACGTATTTAATGTATTTTATATTTATTGAAAATGCATGTATTTTAAGTCTTATTTATTTTATTTCTACTTTTCTGTATTTCATGTACTTTATGTATTTTATATTTTTGAAAAATACATGTATTTTACTGTATTTTATTTTTACTTTCTGTCACAACTATGAGGTAAGCTTATTTCATACAATTCGCACAGATTTTCTTAAATAGTACCATCTTCTGGAATATATTGATCACTTTAAAAACTAAAATTTCACTTTCTCAAATTACTCTCTTAATGCTTTATAATATTATTAATCATTTAAGCCAAGAGTGCCTATTGCTCAAAATTGGTTCGGTAGCTCATTTGTCTCCGTTTCATGTTTTCACTTTGATCACCTTATCTCCCCTTCTGCGACTATCTATGAGCAGTATCATTCTCCCTCTCTATCTCACACTATCCCCCTCATCAAGTTGATGAAGTCGCCTGATATGATCTATCAGGCGGCTGCTAAACTTTTAATAACGCAAGACGAGAGAGAGAGAACTATGTTTTATTGAATTGACATACATACACTGACAAGTATATATAGCAAATCAACACACAAGTTGGCCGTCAGAAAGAGCATAGCACTCTATCTAGCTGACTACCGACGTAAACTAAAACACATAGATAAAAGCAAATCAATCAATTATAAAATGCAAACAGGTACGCTTAAACCTTTAAGGTAACCACATAAGACAATCTAAAATTGAATCAAATATTAAGATGAAATATTAAGACGAGCTTCCTGATTGGTCAGAATATTTTGATCTGCTGGATGTGTATAGTCTTTTTTAATTCGCTGACTGGTTGTCCATAACAGCATTCATGTGTGCTTCACAACAACACGTTGACATCCTTTTGAGTGGTAGCACTCTCTAAAGTTTGTAATATTAAATATGCACTACCGGTTATAAATAAACCGAACCATTAGTACTGATACGTCATATGAATAGAGTGAATACCAGCGGCGGAAGTTGACTGTTTGTAAGCAGGAAATAACGACAAGGTTTTCACAACAGAAGATAAATTTTTTATTAAAAATTTAAGCTGTTGCGTAAGATTAAAGCTACGGACAGTGTGTGTCGTGAGCCAGGCAGCGGCAGCATTGATATGGCCATCGAGGAGTGGCAGCCAAGGTTGAGAGGCTGTATTCGAGTCAAATGAGAACATTTCGAACAATTTCTGAATTAGACCTTTGCTGTTACTTAGACGTTGCTATTAGAACGTTGCTGTTTCTTACTATTACTTATTAACAAACTTTAGTTCAATTATGTTAATCTGTATCAACTTTACACAGAGATTATTGACTTTAAAGTTTAGCGAGTTAGTATGAAGCTGATAATTGGCTCATATAGTAAATGTTTATGTCATTTTGTAGAAAATTTATTGACGAAACATACAACCCACAAAATTTTATGAAAATCGGCCGACTTTTATGAAAGTTATGATAAAAAATATTTTGGTGCCTTCTTTTATGAATCACAGTGTAGTATAACATAGCATAAAAATCTCATAATAGCGCTGGGTCAGGAAGCATCAGATGCTTATTTAAGACCCATGCCACTATTTTCTATAACAAACCAACTTTACTTAACTATCTACAATACACGGTATACATAGTGAATTCTTACCTACTACTGTAGACCTATATAATATATTATAATAATATCCCAGCATAGTCGATACGAGTTTGCGAGTTATGACTGTATCATGAAAACTTTATTTAGACCTCGTTCAACCTTATGACATCGTTCTTACTTTAGCAATGTCTGATATCAGCATGTCTGAGCAAGCCTATAGAACTTGTTTTCTTTAACATTGGCATTAGTCACTTTCATGAATGATAGTAAAAATGCTTTAATTAAGACAGGAGTTTAGAGTAACTGCTAAGATTACTTTTTGAGCTTTACTTTATCATTAAATACTTGTTCATACTACCAGATTAATGACTATGTCACCAGTGTGCTGAAATCGTCCAGGATCTTGATCAGCTCCGCGCCTACGTTCGGTAACGAATATGGCACACAAACTTTATCTTACCTTTAACTGTATCATTGGTTCTATTAAGACTATCACCAACATTTATGCGCTTATTAGGTTACCTAGCAATACCTAGTAGGCCTAATTTAATATATTTCACAAAATCAAATCAGTAAACAATGTACTAGCTAAACAGAGAATGCAAAATGGGGCATAAATGCCCGAAGGCACTAACATGTACTCCGCGAATCTGTCAGAATTTAGAATATTCTTCTAATATCCGGCTACTACACTGTTCACATGTCAAACTTACTAAAAGGCACTTAATACTTAAAACTTACTAATTAATTTAAATGTCACGACAATCTCTCTCTCTCTCTCTTTCTCTCTCTCTCTCTCTCTCTCTCTCTCTCAACTATTTTTGCACATTTGCTTTTTGTTCTTAGTTAAATTTTTGTTACTTAAATGTCGTGCCAATTCAGTAAGTAAATAATAGGCACGACTACTAGTATGCAGACTATGCAGGTGGTATATTTTTGCAATTGTTAGAATAGATAGACATCTTTCTTACGATAATGCTGTTCAACCAAATAGAAACATGCATGCAGGTGTATTGTGCATATTAATTAACATTAAGAAGTAACCGATTTATGCAATGTAAGCAGAATGTCTTAACGTTGACAGTGCGTATAATAAGCTCATAGGACATTTCATTTAGTTCATTCATAAAACTGAAAGCCGATTAGATCACAGGACGTCATAACTCTGACAATAATAATGTTATTGTTAAACATCTATATTCTGCCGTAGGTCTATTCTGACATTTTATGCATCATAAGCATATTCCATCAATCAATTAGTCGATGAGGATTCGACGTCCAGTTCCTCACCCGAAGGCGATGTCAGGGACGTGTTCATCAATGCAATTTTGATGCGGGGGGGGGGGGGGGGGTACAAAATCGAAGAAAAGTAAGTGATCTAACATTAGCAAAAAGGTGCATATTTGATAGGAAATTTAAGAACGACGGGCCATATCTCCCCCCTCCCCATCAGACCCTGGCCTCTATCAATATCTAATAATTTTTAGTCTCACTTGCAGGCCTATAATAATTGTGTAATATATTGACATAATTGCACCTCATATGCCGTCCGTTTTGTTTCCCACATATATCTTTTTTCAGCAGTCAATAACAAGTGGAAACATATAGTTATACACTAATGTTTATTAGTATCTTGTTAGCATCAATGATTTATTAGGCCAATCAGTCAATCCAAAGCCGAAAAATAGTCTAAGACAGAGCCTTTCGGCAACAGTTGCCGTCTTGGATTGCTAATAAACCATAGAAATACTAATACATACACTAGAACAATAATGTGTTACACTATCATGGCTACAGGGATATCCCCGGTAGTAGTAGCGTAGCCATGTAGTCATACAGTCATGTAGTCATGTAGCCATGAGAGCACGGAATATTACTATTGCTTGAGCCTTCTAGTGTATATATTAATACTTCTATGCTATAAACCATTCAGATAGGTATATTTTTACAATTTGTTCGAGATTAGTTATATATTATACAAAATTAGCAAGTTGTCCGCAAAAAAACTATTTTCACGAATAGAACAAATTCTCTTCGGAAAATTCTTAGCCTTCATTGCAATTTGACAGAGTTGAACAGGTCAATCAATCAATAGGCTTAAATGTCTATATAAGCATCGCTCTATAAGAAATGAACAGATTTAATGGCAAGTGCAGTAAAGCTACAATAAATAATATCCGGTATCACAGCAGAAATAGGCAATTATAAACTATTATATAGTTACGACGTCGAAGCCCTTAGGCATCATCAACGGCCCACCCGATCGAAAACCGAATCAACTATCACAATTCACCAGCTTGAGTGGCAACTGATTGGGAAATCTGACCGAATTATCAAAACATAGTCTTCTGTATTTATCAACCGTGGTCGAACGTTCTACATGTACTGTATAGTCAATGTTCTAGTCAGTTGCACTGACTGTGCACCAAATTAGCACTCAATCTTTCGCACTCAATCTACAAATTCAATTAGCTATTGACTGCTGAAGTCAAGCACTAAATAGCAAAATGTAAGCCTACAGTAAAAAAGCATCTGCCATTGTTTTGTCTGTTCATCGATAGAAGATCATATCAGCCGCATATTATCACACCTCCAGCAATCAGGCAAAGTGAAATAAACAGATGGATCATTATGGAAAACGTCTAGGGAAGAAGGATGACTGATTGCGAAGCACCAAAAGGTGAAAGGTTGCTTTGGTGCAGTCCAGGTGCGTGTGTTTTCTTTGAATTCCTGGAAAGGTTGATAGGACAGCGAGTTAAAGTTCTTGCGTAACCCATTTGCTAGATCATGAGCTATTACAGTTTGAGGTCAGTCAAGGAAGAAATATCATACAAACTAATTTTTTTTTCTTTTCTTCTTTTATTCCACACATGTCAACCGCACGTGTTTTCAGGGTTTCCTTGCTTAGCTTCTGTTTTTGGTATTTTTGTAGTGTTCCTTCCCACTGGTTAATCGTACCATTGTCGTAAAGAGCGCACCATGCTGCAAACGCCGATACATGATTAACCAGTACCGGTGGCGTTATTATTTTCTGTAGTCTAGTCTGACCTGGGTTTGAACCCACGACTCTTCAATCATCATACGCCTGAGCGCACCACGCTAACCACTAGACTACCGCCACCGGCTACTGCAAGGCCAATGGGGTGGGGGACCTCCGGGAGTTGCACCCGATAAACATCGCATTTAATCATGAATCTTAACATTTTTAAGGCGAGGATATTGGGGGCCGGTAACCCAATATCTTATTATCAATATCAAATAATAAAAATTTTATATTGGTGATAATCCAGTGTTAATTAATGCTGAGCTAATCCAATTCTAAATCTCGTGGGAAACTAAAGTTATATCAGAGCAAGAACAATATCAGTTCGTGAGAATATCATGACATCAGAGAGATTGAAATCTTATTGCGTAATATAAGTCACACAACAAATACAAACGGTCTATAATAATTCTGACAAAAATGGACCATTGTCATTCAAAAACCATGAAAAAAGAGTATTGAAGATCAAACAATTGCAATTAGACCGAGAGGAGGACAGAGTTAAAGAGAGAGAGAGAGACAGACAGACAGACAGAGAGAGAGAGAGAGATCTATATATTAAGAGAGAAAGAGAGAGAGAAATTGAGAATAAGTGAGAGAGAGAGAGAGAGAAAGAGAAAGAGAGAGAGAGAGAGAAAGAGAGAATAAGGGAGAGAGGGAGAGAGAGAGAGAGAGACAAAGAGACAGAGCGTTAGTGAAGAGATAAAGGGAAGAATGGAAGAGGAATAATTAACAGAAAGTGTGATGATGGTTATAAATAGGCTACTGGAAAGGCGATGATATTGAAATTTAGCTATATAATTATCTTCTCCTGAAAAACTCAAGTTACAACAGACTAAGAACAACAATTGTAACCTATGAAATGACTTCAGAAAGGAAGGCGACAAATAAAAATTAAACAAAAAATAAACTGCAGATTGGAGCCGTGGAGCCGATATGAATACAAATACCGAATTTAATGTCAGTTTCATTAGCCATAATAATAAGAAAGTCAAAATAAAATTACAAATAGCACATCAATAAGTTTCGTGCATTAATGAAATAGTATGGTATAGTGGGTGTAATGTTTTTGCCTTTTGCATGTTATTACAAGCCGTAAGAAATGCAATGTCACATGAGTAAAGAGAATGCTATGAAATGTATTTTACCTAAATGCCAAAACGTGAATCAGTGAACATATAAAAAGCAGATTTTTGCTAATAGGCTTAAGTTATGCTGCTAAAGAGTTATTGAGAATCGTAATGGAAATCTTGTAAACGAGTGCCAATAAATGCAATTAACATGGAGTGATTCAGAAATACAATGTCATGTGAGTAGAGTTACTACAGTAAACCGACATGTACAGTGTTGTACAGTACACTGTACAGTTTTGTACCATAAAAGATAACATTTTATGAATGATGCATATAATATGAATATGTAATTTAATTCCGGGCTCGTCATATCGCCCATGATGCCTTGAGCACAATACGAGGAGGCAATTCCAGCACTAGTTTCAGCATAGGCCTAAGCGTGTTAGGAATACTGTTTACATTAAATTTATCATTTTGAATTGTTATGCGCCGAAATAAGTCAATGCTATTATTTGCTTTTACCAGTGTTGGATACTAGACGTTCGAGAATAGACCAACCGAAAGCTGCACGTGTTTCGTAAAAGTCGATTAACGCAATCACTGAGGAAGGCAAAAACACAACCAACCAAAAAAATCATGGCATGGTACAAAAGAATAATAGTATCCAAAAAACATCAACTCAAGAAAGAAAACTAGCATGTACGCATGTCATGTGTGGAAATATATACGAGTACGAGTACCCCAGACGTCACATTGAAGTTGACTGATTGATTAATTGAATGGGTAACAAAATGGATACATTCTACAATAGCAAATATTCTATTAAATATGAATATTGGCTTAGATATCACAATTTATTTACATTAATAGACGATTAACGAACGAGTCGTCCAGGAAGTATGAACTAGCAGTTTCTAGCTACTAGTGATGACTGCTTAATTAAATTATAACAAATCAAAGCTTTAAACCGATCAGCTGATAATGACCAGATTTGACTTTCATCCAGGGGCTTCAGACACTTGTGTCAGAGCACAGAACAACTGAACAAGTCATACTAACATTTTCATTTAATTAAATTCAGAGAGTACCTAGTCTTCTAAGACTCATTTGGTAGTAAAAAAGACTAATAATTTTGATTTAAGCTTTGAAGGCCCAAAGACCAATTTTTATTCTTATTATTGGTCAGAAGACCAATTTTGATTTGCATAATTTCTAGGTCCAAACCTTGGAAGGCCAATTTTGGCATGTATTACAGGTCTGTGATATAACTGTGTATCAGTGCTCTAGACATTGGTAATTCCATGAACTTTAAGAAAATGACATCCAAGTTCAAATGGGAGACCAGACTCGTATAATATAGAAAAAAGCTGTAAAGCTAATTTTTACCTCTGTTTCCGCATCCAAGAATACTGTCAGAGACGGACCCGGATTGGACTCATAATCGTGACCTCCTGCTTGTCATACAGCTTGCTAGGACTCGGACTACTACCGACTCGGCTATCCAATCGGAAAATCAAATGGACCGGAATAACAGATAATTATTTGACTTGACAGCCGAATACAATACGATGCTAAATGTAATTTTACAACGCCCCATATATCTCTGAGGCGCTTTGTGAAGCAGTGATATAGACAGATTTTATTACAGTGCCCAGCGAATACATGTAAATTGGAAATTAAGGGGCCCTGGAACGCTAATGGGATTTTTGGGGGCCCCGGAACGCTAATGATATTTTTTCTGTGCTCCAGAACGCTGATGGCTTTTCTTACTGGGCCCCGGAACGGCGTTCCGTCTCAATTAACCCCTGACAGTGCCTGCTATCATCCAGGACAATCATTTCACTGTTTGGCAATGTAGCTTTGGCTTTGGCTTCGTGGTTTGCTATGGACTAAGAAGTCTCGAATACCACACTTTCTTACGACTCTTTCAATGAATACAAATATAGCATAAAACGAAAAGCTTACTTACATAGATGATAGACCAATATTTGTCGAATTCGGCCTATAGATGATAACTTCTAACAAAGTTCTAGTATAACTGCTTAATACTAAAGAAAGCAAATGTAGTAGCCTACTTATGAACCTGTAATCATAAAATTATCTACTTATAACAATACTTCCAATAATTAAGTACTACATGACTTTCGATTGGCATACATTCAATCATGCATTTATTTGGGCTATTTAAAGTAGTCCTGCAACTTTTTATTACACTTGAATGATAAGCTCCTATAGCTATAAAAAATGTATATGTATTATGTATGTAATATATAAGTAACTGTAGCCTATTATAGTAACCGAACCGATGAACGACAATAATGAAGATTCGTAGTTAACAGTCGACTATTATATAGTACGGTATATATTAAGCAATAATTCTAGGTCAGTGTTTCATGGTTACACGGCGAATCAGTAATGAGAATTAGTCTTATAGCACACGACTGCATTCATTCATTTACTATTATAAACTGTGGTATATTAGAGAATTTCTGGCTCACTTCCTACCATATCAAGCTATTTGAGCACTTATCACTAAACTTTGTAAGGTTACACGTGTTGATTATGTTGAATGAGAAGAGTACGGCAAGGAAATAGCCTAGCTTAGCGACTTGCAGTAAGGAATTCCTTAAGACCTTAACAAAGATGAAGAATTGGAGAGAGACGGGGGCGAATTTAAATTTTGAAGGGCATCACTCT
>JAQFZF010000799.1:0-15899 GCA_034695365.1 Enchytraeus norvegicus | reverse complement strand
CTACTTTCCAGGGCAAGCTCAAAACTCATCTCTTCCCACCTTAGATCTGTTCTAACAGATCTTCTTGCCTTGGATAAGGGACTTGCACTGTTTTGGATCTCGCTTTCTCTTTCGGCTTGTGTATTTGCAAGAGTGTTCTGGTAGTTGGATGCTGTCTGTAGTTGCACATCCCGCTTGGGACGTCCCTGACATCGCCTTAGGGTGAGGAAACGGACGTTAAATCGTCATTGATCGATTGATTGATTGATTTAAGGAAGTATGTAATGTACGAGCAACAAACCGAGTTGATCTTTATCTAAGTGTAGATTGCTCATTATCGCAGGCATAGCGAATGAGAAGCTCTTTCTATTGAGCACTGACAGCGTGTAGCCTGCGTACATACTCCCAAACGTGACCCACTTGTGAACCACGAGCTGATTAGTGTCTGTCATGGCTGCTGTGTCAGTGTTACCCTTGTCAATTAAACTCCGTCAGCGATCAAATTAATAGCGAGCAAGTTCTGTTAAGTACTGAAAAATGCATCCAAGTTGAAAGATAACTACAAACAAATTATACATTTATAAGCTGTCAAGCATATGTGTCAGCAAAACAATTAATTACTTCAAGGTTAACAGTATTTTTACTTTGAATCATTCCAAAACAATTTAGATCAAAATAGGCAACATTTCTATTTAATATTGGGTGAATAACATGATTGCCTTGGCAATAACTGAATATTCAGGCTTCCTTGCAGAAAGCATCTGTATATATATATATGCCTATATACACACCATGGGTCAAAACATGTATGCCAGACTGTTTATTTCAATCAAAAATTTTATTTACATGAAAACGTGTGTGTCTTTAGCCAATTTCTGTGCGCCTAACATGTGTGCTCCCAGCTAAATGTGTGAACAGTCTTTTGGACGGTTGGGGGGCGGCCCCCAACAGCATTTTTGGTCCTACCCCCCCCCCAAAAAAAATAACTTTTTTATTTTGGTAATTGGTGGTGACCCCTAAGAATTTTGGTAATTTTTTTCAAAAGACAATTTTTCACTTTTTTCACAAAATAATAAAAAATTAAACAAATTCTTGGAGGTCACCACCACCAGCTACCAATATAAAAAAGTTAATTCTTTTTTTGGGGGGGCGGGGGTAGGACCCAAACTGCTATTGGGGCCGCCTCCAACCCTCCAAAAAATGTTCACACATTTAGATGGGGGCACACATGTTAGGCACACAAAATTGGCTAAAGGCACACACGTTTTCATGTAAACAAACAATTAGATTGAAATAAACAGTCTGGCTTATAATTTTGGATCACGGTGTTACAATAGATGAGGTTAACAGGAGGACACATGCCATCACAGGCGCCAGCCTCGAAAAGACGTTTCTGTGGCATCGACTGTCCATGGCAATCCAACGCTACAATGCGATAATACTTCCGAGGTACTTTAGTGACATGGCATTGCAGAATACAATAAATTTATTTTAACTGCTATATTTTTATATACTTTTTTTTAACGTGATAAAATGTATTTTTTCTTATTTTTAGCCCATGTCATTAACCATTAAAAATACAACTAATAATAATTATGCGATTAACGCATTTAGCACATGGGCGGAAACTTGGTCCGAGTTTTGGGGGGTCCAAAAATGTTGTGGGGTCCAAAAATTTTGGATCCCCCTTCTTTGGCAAAATATCTGTCACACCTATGAAAATACTCAAAAAATAGTCAAAACTCAATAATTTGACGTAAAAATCTTTATAAAACTCACTTTTAAGCCAAAATATCTCAAATTTTGGGGGGTCAAAAGTTACTCCGACCCCCATCTCAAACTTTGAGGGGTCCGACCCCCCTCTCCCCCTCGGACCCCCTAAGTTTCCGCTCATGATTTAGCATCAATATAGGCCTATAATTTGTCAAATTCAGATGACCTATACTGTATGAGTGTATGTAAGAGTCTCTGTACGGGTGTATAGTGTATACTCTACATAGTCTATATAATTACGTTGATAAGGGAGTAATAGATAGGCTCAGTATTTTGTTTTAGCCGATGTTAAACATTTCAACTCCTAACGGATTTAGAAATCTTGTACATGTAAGAATCAGTAAGCATCTCATTTCAATCCTTCATAACTCGCCGCGTCATAGATATCTGTCCCTAGTGGCTGGAACTGCGAGGCTATAGCAGCTTGCTAACTTGTGCGCGCTGTGTGCGAGGCCAATGAAAGAGATATCGAGGTCCCATGACACCCATCATACTACACAATCCTGACTCGAGCCCTGCCTGGCCTGAGAACCTGCAACAAGTACCGAGTAGTGTGCACAACACGTGTACATCAAGATGTGCCTAGTAGTATGCACTACACGTGTACGTTAAGATACACACCACACGTGTACGTCAAGATGTACCGAGTAGTGTACACCATACGTGTATGTCAAGCTGTACCAAGCAGTATACATGTATCTCGACCCATGTCCCGACCCATAACGTTTTCGACACATGTACATCGAAAACGTTATTTCTCTTGTATTTGCAAATATTTGGATTAGCTTTACCTTTCTTATTCATTTATTTTAGAGTCGCAATTTTAATCTTCAACCGAAGAAGGATCATTATAAACCTTTAATTTTTTTAGAATTCCCAGTGTGATATCAACGATGTCAAATGATTGAACCAAACTGTGGAGATTTTTTGTTATTTGCGAGCCGAGACAGTATTGATGGCTATCGCTATCTAATAGTATTTACTAAAGCATATCGCGTGTAAGCGTTAGAGACTCTGCAAACCACACGAGAAGCATTGTATTAAGAGGTAATCGACTGATTGATTCTCTCTCTCTCTCTCTCTTTCTCTCTCTCCCCCTCTCTCTTTCTCTCTTTCTCTCTCTCCCTCTCACTCTCTCACTCTTTCTCTCTCTCTCTCTCCCGTACTCTCTTACATTCCAAGTCTTCATTCTCTCTCCTTCCCACTCTCTTTCTCTCTCTCTCCTGCCTCTCTCTCTCTCTCTTCTCTCTCTCTCTCTCTCTCTCTCTTTCTCTTACTCTCTTACTGCTCCAGTCTTCATTCTATCTCTCTCTCTCTCTTTCACGTCTCTCTCCCTCTATCTCTCTCCCGCCTCTCTCTCTCTCTCTTTCTCTTACTCTCTTACTGTTCCAATCTTCATTCTCTCTCTCTCTCTCTCTCTCTTTATCTCTCTCTCTCGCTTTTTTTCTCCCTTTCTCCCTTTTCTCTCTCCCGCCTCTCTCTATCTCTCTCTCTCTCTTTCTCTCAAGGTTCTCTCTCTCTTAACTGTTCCAGTCTTCACTATCACTCTCTCTCTCTCTTCTCTCTCGCTCTCTATCTTCTCTATCTTCTCTCTCGCTCTCTCTTCTCTCTCTCTCTCTCTCTCTTTCTCTTACTCTCTTACTGCTCCAGTCTTCATTCTATCTCTCTCTCTCTCTGCTCTCTCTTTCACGTCTCTCTCGTCTCTCTCTCTCTCTCCTTCTGTCTCTGTTCCGCCTCTCTCTCTCTCTCTCTCTCTCTTTCTCTTACTCTCTTACTGTTCCAGTCTTCACTCTCTCTCTCTCTCCCTTTTTCTCTCTTTCCCTCTTTTCTCTCTCCCGCCTCTCTCTATCTCTCTCTCTCTCTCTCTCTGTCTCTCTCGTTCTCTCTCTCTTAACTGTTCCAGTCTTCATTCACTCTCTCTCTCTCTCTCTCTTTCTCTCAGTCTTGGTTCTCTCACACCATGGAACATTGGATTAATTGAATTTCGAGCAACAGTAGAGTGAATTGTTATTCCTGACTTTTAATTTTAGTCCCTTCAGATTTTTAATCAATCAGTTCTCCTCGTGCAACTGCTCAAGTCTCATCCTGTTATGATTCCTCATTGAAACGTTATATACAATATCTTAACCAATTTATAAATGCTATGTAATTCCAAGTCTAATGTTGATTTCGCTGTCCGAAGGAAGACTTATTCTCTTCTGTCTTAGTTTACCAATGGGTAAAGATTCTTGCATTGCTACGTATTTCTGCCAAATTAGAGTCGATAAGAAGTGTTTAACAGTACAATATAGGTTTAGCTTCCGTTTCATCATCTGACAACGATATCAGGGACGTTTCCAACAGCACAACCAAAATACTAACTGTTAGCAAGTCACAATTGCTGAAAGAGAACAGGTGTCAACACTAGTCCAACACGGTGCATGTTTATCAATATAACCGACAGTAAAAAAACTAAAATATCTAAGGTGGAAAAAGTGAGTTTTAAGTTTACTGGAAAAAGAACTAATGCTCAGAAAAGAACGGATAATAAGTTACAAAACGTTCCATATGGTTGGTGCAGAAAAGGAAAGAAGCACCTACCAACTAAACTTTTATTTGTAGCAAATGAGAGGTGCATAGAGTTGGTAGCTCGAAGAATCTGATGAGGTCGATAAATAGGTACAAGATCGCAAGATAAAAAAAGGTCACTTGAGTAATTTTATTTTCATGCGCTCAGAATTTTGCAGGCAGTGAAGTTCTTAAAGAAGAGTATTTGAGTGCGTTTGTCGTTTAGATGAATTGAGTACAAGAGGTGTTAACGATTTGTTAACACGCTGCAGCAAATAATAGAGGATTCTAGTAAAACATAACGTTAAGTATTACAGTAATCTAACTTTGAGTGGACCAAAGAGTTAGCCATAATTGTTAAATAATTTCTATCAAGTAGAGAAAGAATATGTCTCAGTTGTCCAATTTGAAGAAAGTTGATCGGCAAAGAGTGGAAATAAGTAAAATATTTACCTTCCATCTGGCTAACATCTGGATTGATGGATAGACACTATTATTTTGTAGTTTATCTCTAATAAACTATAAAATTTCTCCATTCGTCCGTCTGAACAACTTTGTCGGTAGCATACTTGTCTCTAATGCAGGAGGCCGCTGGTGTGATTCCCATTCGGGTCGGTCTCTGAGAGCAACCATGTGATGCGGAAACAGACGTTAAACTTAGCTTTACAGTTGTCACGTTCGTTCATGGACTTCAATTGATGTCGGTGACCATTATTATGAACTAACTTTCTCTCTCTCTCTCTCTCTCTCTCTCTCTCTCTCTCTCTCTCTCTCGGTCTCTATGTGGAGTGCAATCGATGCTTGATCCGCTTAACAACCCGGTAAATATTGAAATCCTCCCCAGTCCATCCATCGATTCCACAGGATTTCGTCTTAAAGATTTAACGATAAATCGAAACCAGCTTTTCTTAAACTATTCTTTTTCACTAATCGCGCCAGATCTTTGCAAAGCTTCTAATTTTACTTATGAGTTAGCTTTCGATTGATAACGATTCTTATATTCATCTGACATTAAATACTATTAAGTACCTGCCGAAGGGCAGCTTGGCATGAAAATGTGGACACACCGGACAAAAGCACCAAATTTTGTCAACGTGCTTGGTAGGTACTTAGCTTTCAATTTCTGATAGGAACCAACTTTTCCGTCGGCCATCTTGGATTTTATAGAGGCCATTTTGAAATATCAGTGATTCAGTATATTATCAATATCTCGGCTTCTAAATCACGTAGGATCATAAATTGGTGTCTAAATTTACATTTTTGGTGTCCGGGAATAAAACTACACACTTCTGTCCTGCGTATGGGGGAAGCTTATCAATTGACTTACTCTTCTGACAAAACAGCTCCTTCTTGCTTCATTCACATTGTCTAAATAACAGTTCTTATCGTACAAGATCACGGTGAAGTGTTCTAGTAGTTCAAAATTATCATCATCGTCAATATCAAGTTCTGTGTAAGGGTGGAGTGCCATTTAGGTAAAGGTATGTTTCACCTGACAACCATGACACCATGACAATTCCATGCATCCCACGCAGATTTCTTTCATCTTCCAAAGAAAGATGATCTGGTATCACATTCCGTGAAACTGTAGAAATATAGGGAGGGCTTTGGATTTCCCTGCATCCCGCTTCTCGTACATAGCATTAATGTTAATATAGGTAAATGTTTTACCTGTACAAAAAGCAACATTGTTAATCAAATACAAATGTGCGCATGAATGGAAATATAACGCCACTTGTGGGCTTATATTTCCATTCATGCGCACATTTGTATTTGATTATGAGACTTTTGACAATGTACTATGTGTGACGTGATAAATGAATAAATAAATAAATAAAATGTAAAATATGGAACTACTTTGAGAGTTTATTTCTCTCGAATTCATAAATAGGCTTATTATTGCAGCACGATAGTTTTCTTTTATATTCACTGATGTTTGTTTATGTTTACCTTGGATTAATTAATTTTTTCTGTACATGTATTTATGTTTACCATTCAATTGGTGCAAATAAACTATATAGAGGGCCCATGGGTTAAAATTAGCTGTGGAGCAGATCGATGCTGGAGTTGAAGGTTCCCTTAACACAGACAGAATTATACCTCTGTAAGCAGATGTAGAGTCTCTGCCTCAAAAAGTATGGTTCACGTTTGTCTCCTGTAATAGCCGATAGAAGTTTGCCTAGCGTGGTGAGGAACTCTGCTCCTTCTTTGTTCAGAGGTCCAAGCGTTACAAAGCGAGTGAAATGAAACACAATTCTGCCGACAAATTCTTGTACTCGGTTACATGCAGTTGTCTATCGGCTGCAAGCTCTGCAGCGCCTCCAGCCTGACAACGAAGAAATGTCATAAAAGTTAGCCAGGGTATCTTTAACCGTGACAGACCACAGGCCCTTTCCATCGACCCACGGAATCTGGGTGAGGCCATTTGGTCTCTTGCCGTCACTTCTGGTGTCTTTCCATCACCTCTCGACAGGCCGCTTGGTTCTTTCACTTTAGAGACCTCGGCCCTCGCAAGCAATTATAACAATTATTAGTATTTGTTATCATTAATTATCGGTTGAATTAAGGTATTTGATCAATTACAGCGATTAGAGCTGCAATTTCAGCAATACATTTCGATGCAACAAACTTCGTAATAGAAACCTGTTAGCAAAGCCTTTGTAGAATATTATACAATTAAAACCTAATGAGAATATCTTATTTCGTTTTTAGGTTAATGCATTTTGAACGGTTTTTGTAAAATTGTACTCAATAATTGTAGTGCTAATTTTTATCAAGTCGTCAATAATAATTTTTTACTGATATAATAATACGTAATGATTAGTGCAAAAAGAAACCTACATAACTTTTGAACGAAATAAGATATTTAATTCTGTAAACGGTATTTCATTCACAAAATATGCGAGTTTTTTTTCAGTGCGCCTTCTCTTGCCAGTTTGTCCTATTTTTACAGATTTTTTGCTATTTTGTTAGAAATTTTTATTTTTTGGCCGAAATTTCTTTTATTGCGATTTTGTTTTTGCGATAAAAAAAAATAAAATGGATTTTTAATGATGGGGTCATGTTAAGACAGCTGTTTGTCGCACAAATAAAACACTCGTACTGAAAAAATCTCGCTTAGAAAAATTCCACTGAAAACAAAATCACGCTTAAAAAATTATACATCGAAAAAATTGCTAACTTCGCAAACAATCGCGAAAATCATTTCAACTATTGGATTGAAAATTAAGCTCGTGTCTTTTCTGAATGAAATAGCGTTGTCAGAATTACATTATCTTGTTTCCTTCAAAAGTTATGAAGTTCTCTTACCACAAAATTGCACTGAAAAAGTAGCTTATCACAAAAAATGGCAAGAATCGCAAGAAAAATCGCTAAAATTCGCACAAAATCACACTAAAAAACTCGCATATTGTGTGAATGAAATACCGTTGACAGAATTAAAATATCTTATTTCGTTCAGAAGTTATGAAGGTTTTTTTCTGCACTAATCATTTATGTAAACCCTGTATAAGTGTATATGATAATATTAAAGTTAAGTTATTTACAGAAAGACAAGTCAACGATTAGATACTGATTGTGTGCCGTTCCTTTTATTATAAACTTGTACCAGTCTACCATCTTAACGATTATGAAGATCCTGTAATGACAATAATTTCGTAGTTGTGTCTTTGCGATAATTAGAGCCTCGTCCAATCATTGAGTGCTGTCCAGTATTGATGTACTCTGCAGTCAAACTCTTATCTCTTTATATGCTCCATCATTTGATGTTATCATTCAAAGATACATCACTTGTCCTGCTCTACGTCGTATATGCACTCTGCCTTAATATGCTCTTGTGTATCTCTAGAGAACTCCGTGACGTCAAACTACGTCATATCTCTGCCCAACAACGGATGGTTGCATGCCATAGCTAAAACGTCAATTAAAAACGTCTATTCGTTAGGTAAACGTCAGTTTACCTAACGAATACATATAATCATTGAAATCAATTATGAATAGATGTGAATGCATACTATCTACTTAATAGATGTAACGAAATTATGTAAGAGAAACGAATCGGACGTTTTTCGCAATAATGGCAATCTCTAGCTGTGCATGTATTTGTATGTAAATCGATATATTTAGAGGTATAATTTCTCAATATATTATATAAAGCAGTGTTTATTGTTTAGGAAAGCAATTTATATTAGCCCTTATCACTGTAGGTCTATAAAGCATCTAGAATATATTAATAACGCTATTTGAAACTATCGCTCTAAATATTAACAAAAGAAAGCTGTTGTGCTCATTTCACCGCCTACCGGTGGAGGATGTTATTAACTGTTACGTTAAACGTGGAACGTTATTGAGTAATTCATCATTCCTCTGACAGACGGAGATTTTGCGATGTTTCATATGAAATGTTGCCAGGACTCTCTCAGTCACATCCGCCTGGAAACCTACATCAAACCACATAATTACTCACTACCCGGTGGGATAAAGCCGTAAAGTAAATGAGCTGAGAGAAGACGACCATTGGTCGCAATCTGGCTTTCGAATTAACCGATTTGAATATTGTTATAGTTCTGCTCTATATTTCTGCTGCACTCCTTCTCACTGATTCCAGTAATCTAAAATTATAGCAGTAAACCTGGCATAACTTTTTACATCAGCGGGCGCAATGAGCGACGGGCAGATACGGATATTTGAGAAAGCAGACTTATTATTATGATCATGCTATCCAGTGGCGGATCTAGGAATTTTTGGCGGGGGGGCCAACTACATGTATTTTTTAAGGGAGGGCCAAGCCAAAAAATGAGGAGGGGGCCAGGCAAAATCGAGGGGGGCCGGGAGAGCCAAAACGGCAAACTATGCGGATTTAATGCACAAGTCTCAAAAATTTGCTAATTTTTTACATTAATTTTTTTATTCGCCCCCCTCGGCTCGAGGGGGGGCCATGCCCCCCCGCCTCCCTAAATCTGCCCCTGATGCTATTGTTTTCCAATTTTCAAATCAGTAATATTTCCATTAGGCTGTCTTATATAGAATCCAGTACGCATATCATTTTGCATTTACGACATTTAATATTTTATAACATAACATTTTAATATTATGACATTTTAATATTTGTTTAAAGTAGACATTTGCAAAGAAACTATACGCATGCGTAGTGCACAGTGGCTAAATATTGTATACAATTTCTTGCTCTAAACGGTGTAATGCTATCACTTCTGCACAAGTTCAAGTTAATTTGCAATATGAATTTCGTGTCAAACTCCGGAAGGTGCAAATATTACAAAGAATAGATTTGTTATGATTTGTCCTGATTTGCTAAAACATTTAAACTTTTCTCTTACTGTAGGTTAAAAGTAATCAAATACGAAAGAAATTCTAGAATATGGAGGCTATCCTTATCGAATTAATGCGTGACAAATGAATTCGTATTAAATAGGATATAACTTCTTTTTTTCTTTCAACAGAAAAAAATACATTTTCTTCGAAGTCTGAGGTTTAATTTTGAAATATTAGAATTCTTCAAATTTTATAGCTATTAAATAAAATAATAATTGATGCTTTGTACAAGGAATCTCCATCTCTTACCGATATTATCTCGAGTTAACAAGCTATTAGAATCAGCGTGATTCGTGTGAAGCAATCTTTAGCGAAATGTCTTGTACAATGTTGTAGCCATAGGATGTCGCAGTCTCAAGTGGCCGCCCAACGGTTACGTGGAGAGGAGGGGGGACAAGGCGACGGTGTCTTGTAATTACACTGCTGACGTCTGGCACTTGGTCTGCAGCGGCAACAACTGGGTCGGTAGCTACCACAACTGTACCACAGGTAAGCCAACTTCATACTATGCAACGCTATCCTGGGAATAAATAGCTCTTACCAAGAATATTGTAACAACAATGTTGTTGATTTTAAGAAACTAATTTTCAATTTTATTGATACTTGTCTTTCATCCGACCACCATAATGTTTTTTACTCGGACACTATTAATTTCTAAGTTAACGGTTGTTGTTATAGTTAGGTCTAGGGTTAGGATTAGGGCTAATATCATTGTCCTGAGAAATATGTAAAAGTCCCGAAATATTAAACTAAAACTAGTGGGGTTTGTAAAATACAAATGCCATTTTATTATCATATTGAATTTATACAATACAATGTAGTTTATATTAACAATTTATAACATCTCCGGATTTAACTTAAGCAACAGTTATTATTGCAGACTATTGGTTTCTAGAACAAACGTACAAGCAATGATATTCTATCTCGATCTCAAATGAGTTCATCTTGCAATGGCGAAAGGAAAGAATTTGTATGGGTTCATTATAACGATTCTGTATCAGATTGATATGATATGCATTGGTAGACTAAATTTTAATATGACTTCTAGATCCTAAAAGCAAATAACTAAGTTGTAGCCAACAATCCATTCACACATAATATGATTGTTTCTTATTGTCGTGACAATGCTGTGCTATTGTGCTAATGTGAACTGAGGAGGAATCTAACATGGATTTGCTCTGGAATTCGGTTAGGTGATGCAACTGTCCAGAAGGTGCATCGGCTAATGAACACGAGTGTTCTTACCAATAGTGAGTCAAGGAGCTTGCTGAAGGCTGCAACTTCTCAATTGTGAATCGAATCATGGCTTCAAAAGTCATTAGTTAACAATTGATTAAATAATAACAAATCCTTAATATATATGACAATGCTGATAATGTAGTCTTATATGCTTAATTTCTCTATTTCATATATTTTTATTTGAAGCCAATACACAATATCGTAATTCTCAATTTTAAGTAAACGCGATCATGAAACATTGGTCACCACATACAGGGGGAGTTTTAAAATTTTACCCCCCTAGCGAAATCTAAATAACTATCCAAAAACCAAAGATTAAAAAAATATTTTAAGACTTTGTAGAGGAGGAATTTTGACATTTAACCTACAAATATGGTAAATATAGGAATTATTTAAAAAGTTACAGAGTTTCTACGAAAAAATCAAAAATGCTGATTAACATTTCTTCTTCTTCTTCTTTTAGGTGTCCTGCCGGCTCCAAGCTTTGACGGTCATGGTTTTCCAAATATCACTGACTCCCGAAAATCTAATAATTCTACTTCTTCAACGTTCATCCATTCACTGAGGCTCTTTGTATAGGTAAATCTTTGTCTTCCTTTACAACGCTTTCCTTCAATTGTTCCGCTTATTATTATGCTTTCTACTTCTTTATTCCTCATAACATGACCACAAAAGCTCATTTGCCTGTTCCGCACCGTATTTAATATATTTCTTGTTGTTGCCATCCTATTTAAAACTTTTTCATTTGTAATGTGATTAACATCTAGCTTATTCAAATAGTGATGACACAATTTGGATTGAGCAGCATAGTCTGGAGTTCTTCAAGAAGTATGAGTGGCCACCAAACTCAGCTGACCTCAATCCTCTCCACTGCCACCTCTGGGGCGCTATTCTTGAGCCGCACAAAGTGTAACCAAAATCAATCGGCAAGACTGAACTCAAGGCTGTGGTCAATCAGTGAAGGCAATCTGGGAATTCTTTCCACTAGAGACTATCCTGGCTGACTGTGCTAGCATTCCGTAAGAGGCTACGGTCGTGAATTCGAACAGATGGCTTGAAGATGCATCAACAAACAGCCATCTTCAGGGTAAAAAATAAAGCTTAATTTAAAAAAAAGACTGCTTGTTAATAAATCTTTGTTAACTAGCATTTTAGAAATTATTTCGTAGAAAACTCTGTAACTTTTTAAATACTGAATATTTCTAGACCAAATTTGGGAATTAAATGTCAAAATTCCTCCTCTAGACAGCCTTAACACATTTTTAAAATCTTCAGTTTTGACAAAGTTATTGAGATTTCGCAAGGGGAAAAATTTTAAAACTCACCCTGTATATGCAGATTCTATATTGCCAATTATGTGTCTTAATTGACCTCTAATTTAGTTACAGATTAGATAATACAAAATTTAAGTTTTCCTGATACCTATGTGGTTACATTTCTTTGAAAGATATTATTTCTCTAAATTATAAGTTTCTAATGCCATAGCGTTTTCTAAAGGTTAGACCGGCATAGTCTGTCTGATCTTTGCTTACAGTTACTAATGCTGGATTAGCAACATGACAGAGGAGTATTAGGCCTACTGCAGATAAAAGGAATCGACTTGCCTTGCTAAAATTACCTGATCATAGACATGTTACTGATTAAAGATGGCGCTCCGAGCAATTTCTCTTTCTCCGTTTAGATAATTAGCTGAGCAAGTGAATTCTACTCTCCACGAGGCATCCATTCAAGTGTCTGTGAGCGCAAGCGTGTTCCGCTTCCAACCACTTCCTGCAGTACTTTGATGCAATTAATAAAAGTACAAATCATGGCCGATATAATTAGCGCTTGCAGTAATTCCCTGTAATATATCTTCATTAAATTAATACTACGACAGTTACATGTAATTGCTCCAGGAATAACTGGAGTCTGGAGATAAGAAAGTTGGTAAAACATTGTTTGTATGGAATTCTATATGTTAATAGTTATTTTTACTAATTTTCGTATGGAGATTCTAACAGGATTCGCCGATTTTAAAAACAACAAACCGAAGAGGCCTATCTAGCAGAACTTTCCCATTGTAGCTACAGATGCCAACCTTGCCTTTTCTTGTCTATTGTAGGTCTACGGGCCTATTTTATACAACTTTAGGCTATTGTTGCTAGCTCATATTCCTACTGAATGTGGGCTAGTAATTAGGAACAACTGAATTAGCGACAGATAAATACTCTTTTGCAAATGCACGATTATATTTAATAATTGGATGACCTAACAAAATAATAATCTCTGATCAAAGACTGGCTTATAATATTATAGAAATCTCAGCAATTCAATCGTCGCTTGCATTATGAAAGGCACTGAATGTGAAGAAACAAATTTATTTATTCATTTATTACAATACACAAATATATTGAATTTGAATTGAATTGATTTCTTTATTTCACGACAAGACAGAATAAGCAGTACATACACACAGTAAACGTGAAAATGGATAAATGGATATTAATTAAGTCCAGCAATTGAAACATAGAATGCGTGTGAGTGGGGATAAAGGACACAAGTGGCAGTTTCATATTCCACATTTAATTTAAATAATATTAAATAAAATATGCATTATGCACGAACCGTGTAGACAATGGCATTGTCTATCAACATCATGAATTCAAAAGCTCTTAAAGCTATAAGTGTAAAGCTGTACAAAACTAATTTTGTTCTGTACAAATACTATTCAGATTGACCGCCCTATATGTTATATAGTAGGCCTACTCATCTAACCCAGGGACGAGACTAGGATCTTGTAATATCGCATTATGGGGGGGGGGTCTAAAAGGGGGCCTTAGATGCTGCGAACCAATAATAGGCTAAGGGTTCGAATGATTTGGGGAGGGGGGGCTGAGCACCAAAGTTAGGGTGGCTTAGCCCCCCCCTCCCTAGCTCCCCTTAGTCTCGTCCCTGATTCTAATCATTATACAATTACAAAAGAAATGTTGAAACGAAACAGCTTATATTGATTAAATAATACAATGCAATGTATACGTATGGTCTGTTAAGTTTTTCTTATGAGACCAATATAATATAATATCTATTATTCGTTCTGCTCATGTGCATATTATTTATCTACAGTGTCGCCCGTAGCGGGAGAAATGGACGCCCCTAGAAGAGCGGAACACTCATTTCCCTTTGGTAAGTACATTATGAATAATTATTATTGAATCTGATTGTGAATATTATTGAATCTGATATTTAAAATTTTTATATGATCTTAGATAAACCTTTTATAAATTACGAAGCTCAAATCATATTCAATCTTTTAGTATGCTAATACTCTATGCTCCTGGGGTACCGGATTCAGAATTCTTCAATGTACTATAAGATATGGACGAATAAAAATAAATGAGACATAATAATAATTAAAATATTGAAATTTGGAAAGCTTGATAGGTCTACTCATGATTTAGAACTTCAACTGTTCTTCATCTAGCCTAAATAAATCACTAGATAAAAAATCCTGAATCCAACGGTATAATGAACCTGTCAATACTTAAAAAAATAATAATTATAGGACTATAAAAAGGGAGTGGTGATTGAACGCTCAAAGATGATCTGTAGAAGTTAGAACTTCCCTCACAATAGATTCAAAACATAACCAAGTCATAATGGCTGTCTCTTTCTAACGGTGTGTAGTAATAGGAAAATAGTAAGTGTCAGACAATCCTGCCTTCTCCTCCCGTGAGTTAGGGTAGGGAGTTGTAATTACCAAGGCGCCTTGAAGAGAAGCCCTTCGGGCTTCTGTAACTTGACGTAAAATTTACTTCTTCATCATAAAAAGTCTATTTTATGTGATGGTATGCTCACCAACAACTGGGTAATCTGGTGAGTTAATTGTTGAAATTTGTGTATGGGACGTGAAAAAGGCCGGCCAGCATAACCTGTAAATTATACGCCCTTGAACAGAGTGGTTTCGGCGATGTTAGAATCAATTAGGTGTTTCATTTATTATGCCCCACCCTGTATGGGCATATTAAAGGCCTTACAGACCAGACCTTGCACATCCTCTGTAGCCTAAGGTAACTTAGGTAGGCTATACTACTATTCATTTCACTGTTCCAAAAAGCGCCTCTGAGATACCTAATATAGCCTATAGTATAGACTCGAAGCGGAATAAATGTCGGTTAGTTTTGTATTGAACTGTATTATATAATTAGCAGTAACGTTTCAGTAATTGACGAATGTGAAAGTACTGGTGAAGGGTACCACAAGGGTCAATGCTGACTCCTAGTACAGAGCTGATCCCGTTTTGAAGTGATTTCAGCACACAGGTGATAATTGCCATTGATCTAGCGGCAAGGTCGCCAGCATCACTTTGGATCGATTACGTTCATACGCCATACCCGCTGATACCTTCGCAGTCTTTTTGCAGCAGTCACCCATTGAAAGTAGTCACACTTTATTTAGGCCATCTTGTCTTAGTGCACATTATACTCTGAATTAGAAATTTATTGTGCTAATAATAGTCCATGTTGGTTTTGTCATTTGTCTGTGGTGTTTTCTGGGCATTAATGATTAATTCAATTGGCATTCCTTCACTTTTTGAGCATCCTCGACATTTTAAACAATAGACAAACATTTAATATCTCTTTTCCTATAAACGCAAGAAATATTATTAATCGACTTTATTAGTGGTCTATAAAATATGCATTCATTTTAGAATCAGCTATGCAGGGCTACATTTTCCAGCATAGTCTAATCCTTACGTTTGCATTAAGTTCTGCAGGTTCACGAAGACGAAACTGAAATGCCGGATGTCATTCATTTAGTGATAATGTAGACTCGAGGACGGCACTTTCCATTTAATTAGGACAATGGCAAATATGTGTCAGCCTGATGCCAGTAAACACAAGATGTTTGTGAGAGGGCGGAGTGCGGGGCTCGTTAAGTGCTTCTCTCTGTCATACGAGAACTGATTGCGACCACCTTCACTAAACACATTACAGCGCCTGCTATCTTCTTCTTACTGAGCGAGTGCTGCTAGAAAAAGTATAGTCCTCCTT